>LOEQ01011720.1:0-12917 GCA_001685075.1 Bramus lutescens
AACAAAGGGACTCCCACCTCCTTGAACTCACCCCTGTCCCAGCGCCCAAACAGCGAATTTAGATATTTTGTTGAGTAAAAATGAGCTTCAGAGCAGCAAAGACACTGGACTTGGAGAATATGTCAAGGGTAAAGGGATTACTCGATCATTAAAAGAAATTGGGAGACACAAAACCACATCTAAAAAATAAGACACTTAATTTCTTTTCAAATAAACCTAATTCAAACTAAATGAAATTGCCATATAACAGGGAAGGCAGAGCTCCAGCTGGATGTCTCTCATCACCAAATGAAGAATCCAGTACCAAGAATGGGCTACATCTAGTTAAGTTGTTGGTCAAAGGGGTCCCATTGGAACTCATAAACAACCCAAGCTGTTGCCAAGACTATTGCTTTCTACAAAATGAGGACAATACCCTATTGCTGATGACAACACCCACACAGCTCATTGAACATAGAGATGTTGAGCGGGTGACTACATAGAACTGTTAACCCTATGAACTACTTTAGTGGTACTGGGAAGTACTCTTCATGTTAACAAAGGAAAGGTAAATATCAACTCAGCAACAAACTATCAATATGCTGGTGGAATAGTGGTACAAAGGCTGTGGAAGTAACCAACCAATATCTTATTATATTAAGGCACACTCCATGAGATGTAGCCCATACCCAACAGTGCTTGGGTGGCCAAGACCCTGAGACTAGATAGGCCAGGTACCTAGGAGAAAAGAAAATACAACTGTTATGCTAATGGGATATAACAATAAAATAACTATTGACATTCTGCTATACTCATAGGTCAGTGCCTTGCTCAGAGGCTCAGAGGAACAAGTACAGAGACCCACAGTCAAACAATTTGCAAGAGTAAGAGACTTAGAACACTCAGTTCTAAATAGGAAGTCTCTGTCAAATCTTTCCTTACAGGGCTCAGGGAACCCTGTAGAAGATAAGGCAGAAAGAGTGTAAGAGCCAGAGGGGATGGAGAAATTAAGGCCTTCTAGACAGAAGTTGTTAGTTTTTGTTTTATTTTATTTTAGCTATTTTTAGATGTTTGTTTGTTTTCTAACAAGAGTCAAAAGGAATGTGGATCCGGATTGGAGCAGAAGTGGGGAGGAAATGAGAGGAAGTGGGCCTATGGAAACTGTAACCAGAATATAATGCATGAAAACAGCTATTTTCAATAAAAGAAAAATAGTATCAAACTCCATGAATTCCAAAGCACTAGAAACTACTTAAATGTTGTCAACAAAAAGCAAGCAAGCAGAAATATACATTTCCTTTATGTAATAATATGACTTTTGATTTGTTGCTTTTGTTTTCAGACAAGCTTATAATTCCTCACATATATTGTATTCTAGCATTTATAAGTTAATGTGGAGTTTATTCTATTTAATGATGTGAAATGAAGCTTTTACTTCCAAAATATTCAACAAAAAATTCCACATTGCAAAATAATCTATTTTTCCCAGTCACTTGTTATGACTACGTATTACATAAAACATATTAATAGAGTTTATCTTAAGAGCTTTAAATAAGAGGTCAACTGATGCTGAAGAACCAACGAATACAGGATGAAGAAGTACATTTCTTCAAAACTTAAGTAAGAAATAAAGGAACCAGAGGAACAAGCTGGATATCAGAAGAAATGCAGTAAGTTCCCATTACTTAAAAGAAACGGTGTACAGTTACAGGAAGGAGAAAATGAAGAAATGCATCAAGAAATTCATATTCGTGGGTGTGGGGGATGGCACACAAAGAAAGACCAAAGTAAATAATAATAATAGACTTTAGTTCAGTTAGTATGATGCTTAGCAGCCTTAAACAAGTGACTTCAGAGAGAAGAGTTCTCAGAAGGAGGTAAGTAACTCAGATTTGAAGCAGGTCAAAGGCACGGAAAGAAAAGTATAAAAATGCTAAAAGACCTGGTGAAGAAAATGACAGATGGAAACTAAAGACCAAGGTACAGACACGTGCACACATATACACACACACACACGCACACACACACACACACTAAAGAAAAAGTGTTAAAGTTTTATTTAAGAAAAAACATGCTCATTAAGTTTTCTTTAAAAAAATCGACTCCCATGGGCATTAAAAATATTTAATAAGTAGCACAAAATAAAATAGTACAGGGGTGAAAAAATCTTAAGAAGTAATCTAATAGCAACCAGGAAGTTGAAACTCTATAGCAAAAGAAAAGAATTCTACCACAATGACTAGCCTGTGCAGAAGAAAACACACCAATTCTTGGTCTCTAAATATGTTAACTGTCATCATGAAACACTTTGGGAATCTGTTAGCCAAGCCTTACATGTACAAAGTAGTGAAATCTGTAGATTTAAATGTTTCATGTCTTCTTGTTAAAAGGAAAGGGGATTAAAAATGTAAAATAATCATGGTCTTGGGGATTAAGTCCCTCTAGGGGCCAATGGAAATTCTAATTAATTAAGGAAACTGGGGAAAGTGACTGAAAGGATAAAGCCCATGACTCACTCATTCATCATCCATTCAACTAACCTGTATGGAGCTGCCACATTATACACTGGGGATGATAGAGCATGAATGCTAGCCTTTGCCATCAAAGATGTCCCACTTGCTGTAGAAAATAAAAAAAAGTAGAGCCAGTGAGATGGCTCTGTGGATAAGACGCTCGTGCACAAAACTGACAACCTGAGTTCAATCCTTAGGACCCACTTAGTGAAAGGAAAAACTTGGCTTCTGCACATTGTCCTCTTCCTCTGACCTTCGCAAGTACATCATAGCCCATGCATACAGACACACAGACAGACAGAGAGATTAAGACAGAGACAGACAGAAAGAACAAGGAGGGACAGGGAGAGAGCTTACAGAGGTAATTAAGGAAAATGAAAATATTATTTGGTACTTTGGGATGTATGCTATAATCAAGTTAGTACAAAGCTGCTATAAAAATAAGAGGAAACCCCTAGCTTTGTATAAAAATGGAAGTCAAAAGAGTGATTAGGAGATATTTAAGAAAAAAGTATTTTGCAGAGTAAATGACCTTGGAGCTAAAAGCTACTTCGGTATCAGACAGCTACTACAGGAGAGAAATAAGACATGAAAATGCAAGATTTGAAGGTGGACTTGGAGCAAATAAAGTAATTGTGACTGATCCAGGAACAATGTTTAACAGAATGTGAGGCCAAAATAGAACAAAAACCAGATCTTTAAATGATGCCAAAGATAATAAAGTATGCAAAATTTTTTAAGCAAAAAAAATTCAAATTTGTGTTTTAGGAACCCAATCTGTCTAAATTCAAAAAAGGAAAGATAGGGGGTGAGAATGTATTGTGAAGCCTCAGCAAAATTCTAGGTAAGAGATTAGAGAGACATGGGTTATGAGAATGGCATGAAAAGTGGTTTTAAAATTACTATATTTGACTAGTACTGAAATAGAATTAGTAAAACTTGATAAACAACTCTAGAATGCCAGAGAATGGGAGAACTTGGAGATGCCATTATGGTTTTTGCTTTGCCCTGAGACTGCCTAGAATGAGATGGTGAACTCTGGAAAAGGTTTGCATCTGCAGAATATTATGGGCTTAGTTAAGAATAGGTGAGTTTAAAGTGCCTTGAAACATTTGAGGAAAAACAAAAAAATGATAATGTATGCATACATACATACATACATACTATGTACATATGTACATACATGCACAGACCTCAGTAGAGGTGACTAAACTAGATAGACAAATCTAAGTCCAGAGAAAACATAAAAGGGGGTTGATCTCATCATTTTAATAGAGGTAACTAATATATAAATTATGGTAAAGATGATGGTAAGATAATGTGTCAGGAAAACAAACATTTACTATATAGATTTTATGGAATATACCAGCCTATGTAGATAGAAATTGCAGTTGTTCTGTAGGCTATGCAAAAAAGGGGTAAATTTGTTTCATATATATGTTCATTATATTCTAAAGGACTTTTGATAGTGAAGTAAAATATGCTAGTGTTTTTGTAGTGGTAATTACCAAGTCATAGGGTTTATCTGATGAACTGTTCTTAAATCCATCCATTCCCTCTCTTGACACAGTTATTTTCATCATCTCACAACAGCAGTTCCTCCCCTTAGAAATATTTCTTTATTTATTTTCCTCATGCTCAAAAAGTGCAGAGAAGTAAAAATGGGAAGAATATATCTGCTAAGAACTAAGAGATGAATGACAGGGACCAACAATGGATGAGAAACTTTGGTAAACTCCCTTAGCACCTACACTCCTAAGGGTGTTAGGGACATGACCAAGCACGTTGCAGCTAGAAAGTTTTGTTTTCTTACTTTCTGGAAATAGGTCAAGTTCTGACAAAAACATGAAATTTTTAGAAATGCAATGAAAATTACAAAGATGATGTTTCTATCAGGATTTGCTGGAAGAAAAATAGACTTGACAATCATATTGTATGATTCCCCCTGAGTCCAACTCAAGGTCATTCGCTGGTTTAGAACATGGAAGATTAGCTGTATAGCAATTGTAGTTTGTTTTTACATGGGAAATATCATGATTTCTACATTTCTGCCCCTTGAAATTCATTCTCATTGTTCATCAAAAGAAGGCCCACAAAATTAACACTCTTATGACAGTAAAAGGACAGATACACAATTCAAAAGATTTCAAACCAAAGAAAACCCACCGTGTGCTGCCTCAGATTTGAATTTGATTTCAACTCTGACTTCAAAAATTCAAAAAGCTCGTGTGCTTTTGTTTTCAGGATATTCTTTTTAAATATTGGACCAAGCAGCTATTCATTAAAATACTAAAGCTAGAATCAAAATACCCCTGGGCAATGACTGAAAACAAAACCCTGAACATGCCATACTTCTTTGTGTCCAAGTATGATAGAAACCTTTCTGTAAACACAGCAGGGAAATAGCTCCTATATCATACAAATTATTCAAATATTAGAAGAAATCTAATATTTTCACAGTTCTATGGTCATATACAAATTTGTCAACTATTATTGAAAATATTTTCTTCTATCATACAATACATCCCCCACTCCTCCCAGTTACTATAGACACACCTCCCCTACCCAACAGATCCATTCCCCCTCCGTTTCCTCTTCATTACAACAGCAGGCATACAAGAGAACAAACAAACAGGACAAAATAAAACACAGTAAGACAAGGCAACACAATAGGAGGAAAAGAGTACCAAGTGCAGGCACAAAAGACAGAGACAACACCCACTATTAGAAGCCCCACAAAAGCACCAATTTAACAGCCATAATATATATGCAGAGGACCAGATGCAGACCCATGCAGGCCCTGTACTTGCCATGTTAGTTCCTGTGAGCCCTTATTTGATTATGTGGGCCATATTCTCATGGTGGCCTCCATCCCCTCTGACTCCTGCAGCCTTTCCTCCCCCTCTTCTGTGGAGCTCCACAGCTCTGAGGGGATAGTCAACTTTTAATCAAGTATTGCAAGCCTTCATAGCTAAACAGCAAATGGAGAGCCCAGAGGAGGTAATTTACATAGGAGACCATGAAAGTAAGAAACAAGTTTAAGTGTGGAAGTAATGAGAAAAAGTTAACATAAAACTGTAATGAAATGCCATTTTTACCAACCTAATTTAGATTCCTTTTAGTTTTTGGCAAGATTACGGTGATATTAGCCAATTATTCCAATGTTATTGAAAATCAGTTGGCAGTGTTTTTCAAGAAAAATTCAAATGTTTATACTGTTTCACCCAGCAATCACACTGCCAAAAATTCGTGCTGAGGAACTAATTTGAAAGGTTATAAACTATATGCAACAAGATGTTCATCACAACATTATTTATAATGGCAAAAATCATAAAAAAACCTAAATTAGGCTTAACAAACTAGTGAAACTATGATCAAACTGCTTTAAGAAATATTGTGGAGTCAATAGAAATTGCTATGAGGGGCTAAATAAACAACTCTTTATTAATATAGTGACACATGGAAATGAAAATATATTAAGAGCATCAGCATTATGTTTAAAACTTTATGTGAATGTAATACACACACAAAGTAGTTGGTTAGGAAGTGATATTGTGAGTGATTTTTCATCTCTATGTCCTTGCTGTTCTCAGAAAATTGCAGAATGCCAAAACTCAAGACAAATAAATAAGAACTACCATCCCCTTTAACTCTTTCACTTTGTTTCTTCCTCTAAATCAGCAGGCACCTGATCTCTGATCACCCTTGGAATTAATGCTTGCACTCTAAAATCTCACTGGACTACAGAGCACACCACTGAAAATTCTGATTGCTTAGAAAGCCTGGGCCCAGCTTCTTGCTTCAGCTTCTTTCATTCTCCAGTTCTCCTATCCGATGGTGCAACCTCCACTTGGTGCATCTCTCAAATAGCTACAGTCATTTGGGAAAACACACTTGAAATGGATTTCTGAGGCTGAAAATTTAATATATTTGATGTAATAAATGTATCTCCTTTATTTCCATTCAAGCAAGAGAGATGGAGGAAATAACAAAAGTGGAAATGAGATTCTGAAGTATCCGGGGTGAGACATTTTAAAGCAAACCAGGTAGATCTTAAGCTTTTCTCAAAGTTTGATTCCTTAGACAATTTATTTCATAAGATTTGGCTTCTGATATAATTGGTCTTCTTTATCTTTATTGTTGGGTACTTCTATGGCTCTCCTGAAATTACCATGTTTCTCCATCTGGATTCACAGCATGGACAGGTGTTTTCTGTCTGGACCAAATTACTTTAAGTGGTACATTCTAGGTCTAAATTTCTCAATGCCTATTTAAATTAAACAGTTTTTGTCCCTCAACCTTATGGAGATCTAATTTTAATTCTGATAGAGATTGGAGTAACATAGTACAGAAGGTATGTGGCCTTTGTTAAATGATATGTATTAAGATTTGGAAAAAGAAAAGACTAAAGCTATGGGGAGAAGAAGAACAGAAGACCCTTTATATAAAGGGCACTATTCTAATAAATTGGAAACTTTTAAACAAGTTGTTGACAACTGTTGCTTACCAATGAAACCCTTCTGTTTTAGAAAATTTCTTTCTGCTCTAACAGGATATCTCACCTCAGGTAAATTATAAACAATAGCATCTTATTCAGCTTACAATTCTGAGGGCTGTGAAATCCAAGATCAAAGGACCACATCTGAAGGGGGCTTTCTTGTTACACAGCACAATGGAAAGAGACCATGCGACAGAAAGAGGGCAGGAACACAGAACATGTGTATGAAATAATGCACTTTGATGACAAAGCAATTCCCACAATAACTAGCCCACTCTGTTAATAATAACAAGGACATTGATATAGTCATGAAAGTGCAGCCCTCGTGACTAATTCACTTCTTAAACATCTTACCTCCTGTTTCTAGCATGCAGCAGCAGCAACTGAATGTCAACATGAACTTCAGAACAGACATTCAAACCTTATCTTGGGATTTTTCTATATTTTTCCCATCTCTAGAGGTTAAAGTACGAAAAGTACCCAGGGAGCTCTCAATCCTGACTCTTATGGCCTCTGTCTGAGTTCTTTTAAATTAAAAGCCTCCACTTCTGAGGTGTAGATATATGAAACCTGCAATGTGTTTCCTTCTTTCCTCACATAATTGCCCCAGCATAGTCAAATCACATGCAGTAGTCTTCAGCTTGTTCATAGTGATGACTTCATGGTCTTGTGCCAGTTTTAAAAGGCCTCCTGAATCTTTGCAGAAAGGGACTTTTTGTACTACTTTTCATGTTGTTTGTATTTTTAAGATACTCTAATTTCTGTTTTAAAATTAAAGCGTGGTATTTTGTAAGTTAATCAACTTATAACCTATTTCCTCAGCTATGCTGGATACAGAAGAACATTCTGTATGTAGATATTTCAATGCATAACAGCCTGTCAAGCCATCCAAATAGCCTTCTCTCAAGACTATAGATAAGTGTAGCTCTCATCTTTCGTCAAAGAATCTTCTTTTTGTACCAGACAGAGACCATTACAGAACATGACAATTGCTCAAAATGTAGAGAACAATTGTGTGGTTCCCATTCCCAGTGGATACATCTAAAACACAACTCCTCTTCTAAAGCTCAAGAGTCATGGCAGACGAGGGGGCAGAAACTTAAGAGCCAGCAGGCCAGGAAATCTGCTGTAAGATTGAGTATCCTAGAAATGTCAGGGAAGCCTGTCCCACAATACCTCAGCAATATGACTGCCAAAACAAGACGCAAAGAACTACAACACCAATAGACATGCTAACAATAAAGGAGATTAATCGCCAAACAAAGAAATACTTGGAGCTAAGGAGTGATGAGAGTGGGTGATGTATTCTTTCCCTTCAATTGGTTATCCATTACCAAGTGGTCAGCCCTGAAGTTACGGACAAGCAACTCTAAACAGACTCCACAGTATATGTACATATGTATGTGTGTGTGTGTGTTTGTGTGTGTATGTGTATGTGTTGTGTGTCAGTGTGTGTAACAGTAACAGTTGAAAAAGAGACCATGAATTTGAGAGGGAGTTAGGGGTCTTGTCTTGGGAGTGACTGAAGAGAAAAAAGGAAAGGGGAAAACACAATTATATTTTAATTGTTTTAATTTAAAAAACTGTAGGGCCAAATCAGAAATTTCTTATCCCTACCCTATCATTGAAATAGGCATTTGAGCCTTAAAAAGGAAAAGGTATGTTTGTGAAACTAGACATCTGAATTCTGTCCTCAATTGCAGCACTCCTGAGCAGGACCTTTCTCTTTCCAGCTACAATACGATCCTACCACATAGAATTAAGAAAGCATCAGATAAAAGGTGTGATTTAAGGGGGCATTACTGTTACTATTAGAAGCACTATCATGCCTTTCACATCAGCGTCTAGGGGAAATATGCTTTATTCGCTAAAAGAAAGGAAAAGGTAATTATACGCAGTCTCTTTGAAGTTGCTGAGAGGGTTTGATAGACAAAGACAAATCTTCTTTCTAAAACAGGTGCTTAGAGCACTGGATCCATATCTTTTATAATATTTGCCTATCTTTGAAGCATATAAAGAATTCTCCTCTCTCTTTCTTTCTCTCTCTCTCTCACACACACATACACTATAGAGTCATCTTTCTTTGATATGTTGTTTTAAAGATGCATAAAAAGAAGCTAAAATAAATTCAGAAACACTTATAAATGAACTTATGTTTCATTCATAGTTGCAATATCTACTCACTTTGTGAAATAATATTGCATGGATATGCAAAGTATATTTTATTGACTCTATAAGCAGTAATAAATTTATATATGGACCTATTCCATCTGTAGGCATGAATCAATAGTCAGTAAATATGTAGTCATGAAAAGCTAGTTTGAAATATATTGCATGAAAGCCTAAGCAATGGATAGAGATGAGCCAGCTTCCTGGCTCATACATACAACATCTAGACTTTATCATCAAGCCTAGAAGCATTCATTATTTTTCTTTCATATATTGCAAAAACCTGTTTCAAGCACAAAGATACATGGATGAGTCAACAGGACCCACTTTGCTTTAGCAGGACCACTGTGACACACACACATATATACACTAAAACTTTACACTAATTTACTTTGTATTTATATTTATAATAGACCTGTGACAATTTAATATTTTCAAGATCCCCTTGTTTAATTCATGCAGCACCCACTAGAAGTCCCTTTAGTCTCCTGAGAAGCAGGTAATACTTGGGAAAGAACTTAAAGGCTAATGTTTTTCTTGAAATCGTACATGGGAATTTAGGCAGCCCATCTTTTATTTTCATTGTGTAATTAAACCCAGTTTGTGTATAATTTCCCACTGTCTTCCTTCATTATTTGGCAGACTACACTCTTTCAGGACACCAGATAAGGACCTGTAAGTGAGAAAAATCTACAAGTAGAGAAAGAAAGGGAATAGCTACCATAGCACAATCTTGGCATTCTTAAAGCATCTTTTCAAGCACTAGAATGCTGTCTATGCCAAATATTCTTTATTTATTATTTGTCAATCAGCATATGTGTTCATAACTACCACATTATAAAATTTTCAAATAAATGCAAATAGTTACAAGCAGATGAAATGCAAGAGGGACAACATTATCACAGAATTCTGTGATGGACAGCACTCATAAGTGATGAGGTGCAAAGGAATATTTGAGGTTTAATACTATGAAAATTCAGACATTTATATATTAACCCTGATTATAGGAAAACCATCCAAGAAATCACGTCCTTGACTAAAGAAGTGTTAATATGTTTGTTTGTATCTTGATTATTGCATTACTGAATACCAAGTATCGGAAGAGTTATTTATAAATGTAATGGTGGAACAAAGGATAAGCTATCCTAAATAAGTGTGCATCTATAGAAAAAAGGAAAACAAACTATTGCAACAGATATATTCAACTGGTAATGTCCTTTGTCTGTCTTCCTCAACACAGAATTATTTGTTCTTACCAGCTCAAGTCTTGAGTTTGAATGTTATCATCACCTGACTACCTTCAAGCTATATTAGAAGCCACAGTTTGTAAAAGAAGAAGAAGAAAAGAGCCTTGTGATGGGCAGACCCAACCCTTGTGTAATAATATCTTCTCCTCCAGAAGAGGTGAACTTATATGCAGAGTTTATGGGATGCCACTCTTGTAGAAAAGGGCAAAGGTGAAAAGAATCTTAGCATGTGACTAAGGTACTAATTGGTTTTTCATTAATCAAAGGGAGATTTTCTGAGTAAGACCTGGCCAAAAGTGGTGGGCAGTCTAAAAGATGAGTTAGGACTCCCCTGAACTCTCTCCATTACAGTCTTTGAAGAAGAAAGCCACCAGGAATCATACAGCCACAGTGAATTACACTATGCTAAGAATTTGAAGAAACTTTGAAGCAGACTTTCTCCTATCCAAGCCTGAAAATAAGAGCTCCACCTCACTGGCACCTTGACTACAGCTCTATGAGATCTTGAGTAAGGTTCAGCTAATCTGTTCATAGACTGGAGAGTCAGAGGAATTTTGACATAGTAAATATGCTCTGTTTTAAGCTACTGAAATGGGAGAAAATTTGGCTCAGCAACAGGAAATTAATATAGGTAAACACATGTATTTTCTTATTTTCCAAGGAAGCACTAAGGAGAAATGTAGAGCATACGACAGGTGTGGTCAAGCGGAAAGAATGCTAGATGAGGCATGAAGGCTTGGTTCAGGTCTTGGCCCTGCATGACCTGGAGCAACCTACTCAGCCTCTTGGATCTTATAGCCTCATTCATCAAATGTGGTTAATTTAAGTAGCCTGGCTCTTTTCATCAGGTTCTGAGTAAGGACTTTGAAGGCTGAAATGGGCTGGTCTTATCTCGAAATGACACCTATCATGTTCATGGTAGTTTTCTGTGTGAATTCATTCATTTAATCCTCAAATAATCCTACAAGTACATGCAGGTATATGATCATTATCTCCATTTCACAGATGAACGAAATCAGAATCAGACAGTTAAAAAGTCTTGTCCAAGATGGCACAACTTTTCCATAAGAATAAACACTGAAATCCAGGCTGTCTGTTCCAGGTTCTGTAGTGCTAAGCATTGCAGTATGTTGCCTCTTATATCTTTAATAAGTATAGGAAATCCACTCCCTCTGGAGCAAGCTGAGCCTTGATACCAAGATATTCTGAAAAAGACTCAAGATCCTCAGCTGTGAGTTATCCCTCTAAGCCTCTGCCTTGATGTGTTCTCTCAGATTTGTTATCTCGGTTTTTCTAACACAATCACATATTTTTCAAAAGAATTTCACCAGGAGGCAGCAATCCTCCTTTTCTTCTATAAAGTGCCTTGTCACCATTCATATTGCTCGGTCCCAATGCCTCCTTCCCAGCACAACCTCCTTCTACAGTTTCCCATTATTACTTAGCTGAGAGCACATGAACATCTGCTTGCGACAAACACTTAATTTCTCCTCAAACGCAGATTCTCATAGAAACCAGGCATAAAGAGAATAGGAACATTTTTATTGGATTGCTTTTAGGTACTCTGCATGATTTCCATAATGTCTGCAGCCTGATTCTGCAAATCCAAGCATGCTGTAGCAGTCCTCAATTAATCAGAAAAACACCAGTGCCACAAGATGTCTTTGCTTAAAGGACCAAGTGGTGTAGTCCCTTGCCTTTAGAAAGATTACCTCTTACCTTTAAAGTCTCCAGAGTCTACCCTACCTCTTTCAATGGGGCATTATAGTTCTTAAGCTAATATATAAAAGTCCTCCCTGAAGTTTACCTGAAATTCCCCTTGCTTCATTTTAAGCATATTAGATTCCATTCAAAATTCAGAACAGCTTTAAAAACTATGTTCTCTGACATCCATAGATTAACTCCTTAACCCTTCAGTATCCCTGACATCCATACACTTATCACTATAATTATATAATAATATTTTATACATTTGCTACTACTCTAGCCAAAAGTTTGTCTTTGTGTCTCCTATATGTGTCACAGTAACTGGCACATTTTATAAAACTGAAATACAGTTGATAAATGAATGAGCGAACTTTCTACATAGAACCCCAGTAGCACAGACAATAAGAGCAACAATAAATAAATGGGACCTCCTGAAACTGAGAAGCTTCTGTAAAGGAAAGGACACTGTCATTAAGACAAAAAGGCATCCTACTGATTGGGAGATCTTCATCAACCCCGCATCAGAAAAAGGTCTTATCTCCAAAATATATAAAGAACTCTAGAAACTAGACATTAAAACTCTATTTAACCCAATTAAAAAATGGTGTACTAAACTGAACAGAGAATTCTCAACTGAAGAAGTTCGAATGACCAAAAGACACTCGAGGTCGTGCTCAACCTCCTTAACGATCAGGGAAATGTAAATCAAAACAACTTTGAGATACCATCTTGCCCCTGTCAGAGTAGCTCAAATCAAAAACACCAATGATAGCCTATGCTGGAGAGGATATGGAGTAAGGGGAA
>LOEQ01011721.1:1450-26335 GCA_001685075.1 Bramus lutescens
GGCTGGTATCTTAGCAGCTATTGGCTGAAGGAGCAGAAGGAGCTCCCACAACAGTTGTCATTGCTATTACCCCACTCACTGTTGTTGCTTGCTCTGGGGACTCTGATGACAGATGTTCTTGAGAGATGATCACCCTGAGGCCACCCCTTCTCTTCTTACAGGTGGATGCACTAGGACAGAGCCTTCGAGTCCATAAGATGTGAGGCCTGACAAAAGCCACCCACAAAGTCAGTGGATAGCACAATGTTCTGTGTGAAAAATTCTGTTGCTTAGTCAATGACATTGTTGATTTCAGGGGTTGCTTTATTCTCTCGTTTCTTAATCTGTCTTTTGTTTACATCTGTAACTCTCTTCTCATTGATTTGCACAACGCAACCATGACTGACCATCTGTAGAAGAAACTCAACACCTACCAGTTTCTGCAAGTTTTCCAGCCTTTAATTCCATCTGGAATTAAATTCTTGCACACCAGACAGTCAAGTCCCTCAGTACAACCTGAAGAGCTACTGAGTATTTTTCCATGTTAGGTCCCAAACTTGGGCCAAATACTCGGTTCCACCAGTGAAATCCTCTTGCAGGATTCATCATTGCTTTCTCATAGTCCGAGGAAAGAGGATTTTCAGGCTCTACGATACCATCTGCGGCTAGTTTCGGGGGCAGTTTCCCAAAAACTACTTCTTATCCAATAGACTTGAAGTCTGTTGCTGCTTCAAGCATCTTGTGAACTGGTGGAGCAGTAACTTGAAATGAACCAACAGGGAAGAAACAAAGGCAAGAGACTGGCAACATTCCAATGACATCATTGGAACTGTGAAGGCCTAAAAATGTGAGCCTGAAGGTCAGAGAGTTTTAACTTGTTCAAAGTTGTTGACAGCAAGTGTGGCTACACATCCTGACCTAGGGTGTGGTAACTTGGTCTCTTTGACATTAAGATGGCCCGTGCAGGTAGATCCACTGCACCCTGACTAATGGTCAGCATATTCAGTCATGCTTTTGCTCCTTTTGAAATAGGAGGTTTGACCTTAGAAGTGGCTGCAGGATACTTGGTCTAGGGTGGGTTCACTGCCTAAATAACAGAATGTTTTTCTTATAGATTAATGGCTTGATGGCTCAAAATATTGAAACAAATAACTGTTGTAGTTGCCCTTTGTATCTTATTAAAGCAGTCTTTTGTTTTCTTCCCCATGTTGTATTGGGATATGAAAGTGTATGGAAAATTAAACACAGGAATTTCAGTATTCACCGGAACTCCCTTCCAGTACTATACTGTTTTCTGTTTTATTATTTTAATTTGCATCTTTGTTCTCTTTGCTATTTTTCTAATCCCCGTGCCCCTACCCTGGTAAGTGGTATTTTTGTCCAAGCTGGTCTCCGACATGGAACCAAGATTTGTCCTTCAGTTATGAAAGCCAACTCACTTTAGCTTTCTTTATAGGTGTTTGTGTCATTTCTCTGTTAGGCTTCAGTTTATCAGACAAGCAGTGTGGAGTTGAACATAAGATGATGTAGTCTGATTTTAGTCTTTCTTCAGGTAATCTTTATTCTAGCCTTAAGATATAACCAGGAGTTGTGGTTTTATTATCCCATTGAAGAGGTAATAAAATCATGTTCTTGTTATTTTTAATGACTA
Organism: Bramus lutescens; assembly: GCA_001685075.1. Lineage (NCBI taxonomy): Eukaryota > Metazoa > Chordata > Mammalia > Rodentia > Cricetidae > Bramus > Bramus lutescens. Next base: position 3,081 of record LOEQ01011721.1, read on the forward strand.
GCCCAAGGCTTGGAGTTGGCTACATTCTGATTTGGGAAACAGGAAATGTCAACACAATGAGGACATCAAGACACAGCACTTAATCAGGTCTTAAATCATCTGATGTATTAAATTTTTTCTTTCTACATCTATTAATATAATCTTATTCTACTAGTGGTCATGTTTAGTCGACCACACAGTTTCTCATATTAATGAAGAGAAAAATTGCTTTTAATAAACAAATTCAGGTAATGAGTAAAAATGTACAAAATACTCGGAAGCTACTCATCAACTTCACTGACTTATTCAGTTTTTTTCCCCTTAGAGATGACTATTACTGAACATGAGGTACCAGCCTTTACCCCAAGAAGTAAAGTTCAACCACATATACTCAATAAGCCAATTAAAACATCCAAATCAATAGTAAAAACAGAAAGTGGAGATTTATTCAATACGGCTGCGTTGGGAAGGGGACAGAGAGATTCAGTGACATTCAGTTCAGCCATGTGCCATTGAGTGCCCTACCTGAGAGCAGAGTTTGACAATAGTTACTACAAAAATCAGTGCAGGATTTCCTGTTCCCAATCCTGGAAGCCCTACAGTTGAGTCACCCAGAGACATTCAGCCGGATTCATTCAGGCTAAGAGTCTAGATGGGCAAGCTGGGAACTGTTCTTTTGAGAAAGAGTTGACAGTCAACCTCTGGGTCAACACTGCATCTGCTGTGGCCAGGATTCTGAAGCAGTTTCACACTGCCTGCTCTAAGTGACTAGCATCACTCAAATGCTCCAAAAGGACCCGTTTCTGCCCATCATGCCCAAAAGCATGGCCCCAGAAGGTTTAATTGTGAGGCTTGACTTAGTTTCTGGGGGGAGCCAGTGAACACCTGACATCTTGAAAGGCTCCCATCAGCTAGGGTGTGTTCTTTCTCTCTTCTTCCCTGCCACTGATTTCTCCCCTCTCCATGCCCATGTTTGCCAAGCCCAGTCTCTGTTATGCTGCTATACTGCTGTGGAATAATCCTCCCGTACACTGTGAATATATATTATTCTCATTGGTTAATAAAGAAGTAACTTGCCTATAGCCGGGCTGGAAGAGATTAGGCAGGAGAGTCAGATTAGGAGGAGGATGCTAGGAGGAAGAAGGGTAGAGTCAGAGGAATTGTGAGAAGACACAGCAAGATGGGCATGCCTTACTAAGAAAAGGTACCAAGCCACATGGCAAAATGTAGATAAGAAATATGGGTTAATTTAAAATGTAAGAGTTAGCTAGTAATTAGCCTGAGCTATTTATAATTAATATTAAGCTTCTGTGTGATTCCTTAGGAGTGACTCACAGGACAGAAACTCCTGCCTACACTATACCTCACTAGAATCTCCCTGGAGTAGTAGTACCTATAGGCTTCATTGCCCACCAACTACCAGATCTTCAAGTACTCCCTACTTGCCTTCTTAATGGTTTGTTTTGTTTGCTTGTTGTTTTACCTTAAATAGTTAATTTTTCTTAATTTCCAAATTCTCTTGGCAGTAATAATGTTGAAGGTGGAGTTATTTGTCTATTATGCTGCTGATGGAGATATTCAAGATGTTTTCAAACTTGCTAGAATTCTTTGACAAGAGGGTAACCCAAGGATGGGTTCAGTCATATGTGGGTCACTTATAATCATTCTGGAACTAGTCGCACGTTCTTATAGTTTTCAAGTTCATTTTTCTTGTGTGGTCCTATAATCTCAGTGTTTGTGTCCTCCTCAAAATTTAGAAGTGAAAATGCCAACCTCTGCAGGGGCTGGGCTTAGGGGGATGGGTCTTTTTGAGGGTGATGCGACAATAAGGAAAGAAGCTCAGGATTGGAATTAGTGCCTGATCTACAAGATCAGGTCAATTGCTTTGTTCCCTCTACCAAGCAAAGACACTGTAGGAAAGTGGCACCCTTGAGAATCAGTTGACATCAGCATACTATGAGAACTTCGATCCAAACTTCCCAGAGTCTAGAGCTATGAGAAACAAACACTTGCTGTTTAAAAGCCACCAAGTCTAGGGTCCTGTCACCAGACATATTAAAAAGAATAGTCTCTCTTTTTTCTATTTCAACTCTTGTTGTAACTGATAGTGAAGACTGGGTGTTTATATCTTACTTTTTTAAAAAATAAGAAAAGGTAACCCAAGGTTGTCCCTAGATTTGAGACTCAAGGAGGACACAACCTGAGCAGCTGGAGGAAGCAGGTGATAAAGGTGTCTTCTGTGTGTGACTCCTGGTAGGTGATTGCTATAGGACAAAATTGGACAGGGAGGTGACTTCCTAGGCACCTGAGATGAGCTCCCCCCACACCAGCCCTCCCTACAAGCCCGGTTATACTTTCAATGTTGAGACCTTCCTAGTGAGACAGAGAGCATAGATGGCAGGAGGGAGACCTGGGACACTGGAATCCTGATACCTGCAGTCCTCAGGGCGACAGTAAGGTACTGCCCCATTTCCTCCACCCCCACCTATCCCAAGGCATAGAAAGCAAAGTTGTCTGTTAGGATAAAACTCAAGCATCCAGCCAGTAAATCCCATAGTTCTCCTTCCAAGAAAAAAAAATCTGCTGTCAGGGCTACAGCCCTGCCCACCACACACTGGATCTACAACTTCAGGCATGCCAATGCTAAACTCACCCTCACCTAGGCTGCTTTCTATCTGTGATCAGCAGTACCCTTCACAGCCTCCCTGTCACTGGGCCACCTTCTTGCTAAAGTTCTTCACTGCTGGGGCCAAACTATTACTTAGGCTGCAGTAGAGTCTGGAGCTCTGCTCCTCTTTGTTCTTCTGACTCCAGGCTGAGGTCAGATTTCTCATAGTCTCATGCTCTGTAGTAGGAGGCTGCTTGTTTATTCTCGGTGGCTCAGCCCTGAAATAATAACACAGAAACCATATCAGTTGCAATACTGTTTGGCCAATAGCTTAAGTCTATTTCTGGCTAACTCATATCTTAAACTAACCCATCTCCATTAATCTGTGTATCGCCACAAGGCTGTGGCTTACCAGGTAAAGTTATGGTGTCTGTCTCCAGCAGGGTTACATGGCTTCTCACTGACCCTGCCTCCTTTTTCCCAGCATTCAGTTTCATTTTCTCCACCTACCTAAGTTCTGCCTTGCTATAGGCCAAAGCAGTTTCTTCATTCATTAATGGTATTTACAGCATACATAGGGGAATCCCACATTAAGGATCTCTTAGAGGCGTTATCTTGCAAATCTAATTCTATCTTGGTGTTTGCTACTCAGAGGACCAAACCCACACATTACAAAATGAATGAGACTCTTCAAACATTAAATCCCTCTTTTAAAAGTGGGAGGCAGCAATGATGGAAGTGTTTGTAGAGGCCAAAGGAGAAACTCGGGTCTCTTCCTCAGGAATGTCCTTTACCTCCTTTTTGAGACTGGGTTTCTCATTGGCCTGGAGTGTGTCAGTTAGGCTGGACTAGTGAGCCATCGAGTTCAGGGCCCTTCCTGTGTGTGTGGTTATGACTGGCTCTTTACATGGTTGCTGGGGTTTAAACGCAGGTCCTCATACTTGAGAGGCCAGCGTGTTACTGACTGAGCCATCCCCTCAGGTCCTAAAAAACAGGCTTAGAGGCATTCTCAACAAGGAGTGTGGGAACCAGACTCTGCTGCGCATGCTGGATCTCCAGGGCCTACTGTTGCATTTGGCATTGAGCAGGCTCCTAATAACAGGAAAAACGGAAGGGAGAGAGGGAGGAGGGAGGGAAGGAGGAAGGGGGGAAGAGAGAGAGGGATTGGGGGACAGAGGGAAGGAGAGAAGGAATGAAGAAAGAAGATTTGGATTAGCCTGGACTAAAATCTAATCAAGTGTTAGTAAATGTTAAAAAAAAAACAATTTGAATAGAAAGTCTGCAGGCAGATGAGCAGCCTTGATTTGAAATTTAGAAAAGGAGTTTCCCAAAGTATATGTTTCTAACACTGTCTGGGAGACAAACGTACACAGACACATTCATCCCTCCATCTCTATCTACATATGCATGAATGAAATGTTCAGGACATAATACACAAAATATGCATTTATATGCCTAATATTTTTCATAAAATATTCAATACTTATAAATAAGACCTAAATATGCCACAAAAATAAAAGGAAAATGAGCCAGCAGTAATAGCAACAACAACAAAGTGTCTAGACACTGCCATGGAAACATTGCCAACCAACGAAACAGAGCCAACGCCAGCTCCAGGCACAGAGGTGGTGTGTCTGCAGAGTGCACTTCCCATTTGTGTAGTTAGCAGAGAGCAGGAGGTCAGGAGATTGCTGTTGCTAGTGTGTGGCCAACTCTCCCCAGCTCAGAAGCATCAATCCTAATATCCCTGAGAGGAAAAAAAAAAAAAAGAGTCAAACACGAAGTACATTCTGATAAGTTCAGTCAAACAGGCAAGGCTAGCACTGGGGTTAAAAACAAACAACCATTTAATGCCCATGATAAGCTTATGCTAATGTTTGAGTGTGTTGACATGACGTAATGTGTTCCTGTGTTGAGAATGATGCTCTCCTCTCATGTATCTTCTTCTGCAATTATCTTAGCAAAAATGTGTATTCAGAGTTCAAGTTTTTGTTGGGATTATTTCACCAGCTTTCACAAGACTGTAAAATATTTTCAGAATTCTCAGAGCAGAGGAGTTGATGTAGGCTTTAAGCCGGTTTTATTGATATTGTGGATTTGTGACTATATTAATAAGGGTAATTTTATATGTGAATATATGTAAGTACACATGTTTGTAAACTCTGTAGGGCCTTTCTCTTAAGTTCTAAATTAGAAAGCAGCCCTTAGTTACCCAGTCTCACACCTCCAGTCCCTTTGTTTCCATAGAACATTTATTTGGATAATACCTTTTTTGTGATCCTACTTTTTCATAAATGATAGCACTAAAACAATCTTTCAATGTAATAACAATCCAGGCTCAAATGGCTTTCACTCCAGGTGTTCAGCAAGCAATGAATGCTATGTTTTTCCATGTGAATTGGCCAGATTCTCTAATTGTCTACTGTGCCCTTGATGACAAAGAGGTTCTCCAAATAGCAGGTTAGAGAGGACAGAGTAAATGGGCAAATGTGGCACTAGTGTCCTTTATTTCTCCCTTCCTTCCTCCCTCCCTTCCTCCCTTCCTTCCTTTCTTTCTTCCTTTCTTTTTAATTTCCAGATTTTACATAATGAGCAGATGTGCTGGTTTGAAAGAAAATGGCCCCTGAAGGGAATGGCACTATTAGGAGGTGTGGTGATTGTTGGAGTAGGTGTGGTCTTATTAGAGAAAATGTGTCACTGTGGAGGTGGGCTTTAAGGTCTCATATATGTTCAAGTCACACCCAGTGAAACAGACCACTTCCTGTTGCCTGCCAATCAAGATGTAGAACTCTCAGCTCCAGCACCATGTTTACCAGCACAAAGCCACACTCCCAGGCACCATGCTCCCTGCCATGAGGATAATGAACTAAACCTCTGAAACTATTAGCTACCACCTCAATTAAATGATCTCCTTTATATATGAGTTGCTGTCGTCATGGTGTCTCTTCACAGCAATAGAAACCCTAAGACAGAGGTTATTTCCTTTACACTGAAGGATATTGTAACTTAAGACACTGCCCCCCTCCCAAAGCTGAAAAGCCAATTTGATTTCATTCCTTGGTGTGGTCTGCCCAGATCTTCTAGAACCAGGGAGTGGGAATCCGGGATAATGGCTCCTGCTACTCTGAGTATGTCTTGTTCTAGACTCATGGCTTCTTCTCACCAGCCAGCTTGGTGGCTCATCTTTGCTGTTCTTACCCTTACCTTGGGTGGACCTATGGCATTGCCTTTCTTGTAGACAAATGCTAGCTTGCTATGAGTCAAGGTTATGAGTAATACTGAGCCCACTGAGACAGTCAGGCTAGTCAGCTACAAAATGTATTCATTGACTGTGCATTAACAGGATGAGGCTATTCCCATGTGGTACAATAAGATTTGTGTTACAGGCAGCTGATACTAATCCCTCTTACAGCCAAAAATCTGCCTCTACAAGTCAACACAATGAGACAATTCAGAGGTATTTTGGTATGATTTGGTGGTCCTAATTGTTTTCTATACTTCATACTTCTTATTGCCACTCATGGTCTACATAATTGGCTTCTTTTATTATTGTTGTTGTTGTTATTATTTGCAAACCCAGGGCCTTGCACATGCAACTATTATATCACTGAGCTATCTCTAGGCTTTGGTTTGATAGAGTCCAAGCTGGCCTTGAACTCATGATCCAACTGCCTCTGCCTCCTGAATACTGGGACTGATTACAGGCATGAGCAACCATAACCAACTAGTATAATTTGAGTAATGTTTTGATTATCCTTATATCTTCCATTCATGACTTCTCAGTACTATATAGTAGAAGTATTGAGTTTTCAAGAGTCTTTGTAATTCTTGGAACTCTAGCTCCATAAGGAAGGCTTATGTGGTCTGTTGTTCTGCAACACTGACCTCAGGTTTGGTCTTGGAAATGTTTGCTTACACGCTACTTCCAGGGGATTAAAGAGGAAACAAAAATAGATAATTAAAACCTTAAGTGAGGGCTCTCATTCAGCCCTTGGTCACATTCCTTACCTGGGTGCCTGAGGAATAGTGAATGGGCTTAGTGTTCCCAGAACCACAAAGCACAAGGAGGAGTGGCTTCTTGCAGAAGAGATTCTGGGAGGGCAAGCAGCATCAACAAGTCCATTTACACCCACTGCCTCTGTGTGCCGTGGGCATTTTGCATCCTGATAGAGGTCATGATGAGTTAGCTTACAGTACTGATTAAAAGCTTGATTTTTCAGTCAGTCTGGGTTCCAATCCCAGCTTTTCATTTACACGAATTAACGGCTAAGTGCTTGGGACCTCAGAATCTCTGCCTGTAAGATGACAGCAGGCACTCTTACCCCACAGAGTTGAAAATAGAAGCTAGTTAATCTTATTGTGTTTTATTTTGTCATGTTCGGTTGTTATCTCTTAGAAGCCTGTTCTTTTCTAATGAGAAACACAAAGGGAGTGGATCCAGAGGGGAGGGAAGGTGGGGGAAGAACTAGGAGGAGGGGAGGGTCAGGAAATTATATCAGGATATATTGTATGAGAAAAACTGTTTTCAACAAAGGGAAAAAAGGAAATAAATAGATAAATATTTATAAAAGGAAAAGCAAAGCAAGTGAAATGTTGCTGTGCAGGACGCGCACAATTCCTGTTATACACTACATGCTCAGCAGAAGGCAGAGATCCTTACTGCCATGATGCTGATAGCGATGATGACGACAGCGGGGATCCGTCGTGGAGGACCTCCATTGGAAATCAGCCAACTGCAGTTTGCTCCTTTGAGTCCAGCTTCACCTGGCTGCCTTTGACTGACCCAGCCTCGCCTGTGCAGGTGGTTGCAACTGCTTCTATTTCAAACACATTACATTGGAAATACCCAGGGAAACACCTCTTCAGGGACTTTTCCTCCCTGAAGGCGATGGGCTCATTGAGCTATGCAGACATTAATCCTAGCATGGATTAACCTAATCCACCTTTAGCATGGATGTTAATTAGTCTCTTGCCTGTCCGTTGGCTTTTGAAAGGGTAGGATTTCAAGGCTTCATTCTCTATGTGATGAATTTCTACCTCCCTTGGAGCTGAGAGACAGGCAGGTGACATGGACGGTACCCATCCTAGGCACTTAGATGAGTTCTTGGATCCTGTGCTGAGCTTTCATTCTGTAGAGGGTAGCAGGAAGCCTGCTGGATGCTATTCTGCTCTGGGAAATTTCTGCTGTTCAAGTGATTGTATTTAGTGGTCAGTTTTAGTGGCAGTGATGTCAGTGGATTTCTCAAAAGGCCACTTGCCAGGCGAAATTCTAGCCATTATTCTAGGGTGATAAGCCTTAAGTCTTTTTCTTTGCTTCTGTAAAGGGTATTGTGCACTACTCGCTTGGCCATGTTTGTGACTAAGAAGCCATTACCGATTCAGTCCCTCTGTAACACTGGATTTTTGGGAGGAGTATTGGGAGGGCAGAAGGAAAGTTTACTGTCGGGAGCATTTGTCATGAGTTATCGTTGGCCATGACGCAAGTGTAGCTTACAGCATTTGATAATTCAAATGTCAACCCACCAGAGAAATTGTTCTCAGATGGAGGGGCCCTGCCCAGCAAGGCCAGCAGAGCCACTGACTCTGAAAACTGCTGCTTTCATCTGTAATTTCGCTTGTGCCATAAGAGCAATGACATCTCCCCTCTACCATGCATTTTCATGTAATGTGTATATGTAATCTCATGATCACATCTCACTCTTATGGGCACATACATCTGTGAGTGGTCAGGAAGATGACTATGTTCTCCACATTGTGGTTGGAAACTTAGAAACCTGTTCTCTATCATTAGCCTCACTGACAGAGCAACTTGGCCAGACAAGGGTCCTTCTGAACAGATCGCAGACTGAACTTCCACAGATTTTACTTATGAAGGTGCAGGTGTTTGACCCTGTAGGATCTAAGTCCTTCAGAGGATTTATGGTGAGCAAGGGTGATATTGCAGATGTCTATCTTTGCTCTATCACAGTCCTTCAAGAGATCAATAGCACTGATATTGCCCAAGTTTCCTTAATCAGCACCTCCCTACCCTGACTCAAAAAAGCAATTAACACTTTCTGCCAGTTTTTGAGCAAAGATTTTTAGATTCAGTAAGCTGTTTTTGTTTAGATCCTGAGATACAGACAATAAAAGGCTGTTAATTTTCTAACCATGTCCAGATATTATTACGAAATGTAAAATAATAATGTACTCTTCGTATTTTCCTTAGCACTCTCAATGGTTTAGTTTTCTCCCTTTGTAACCTGTGGCAGCCCCTTTAAGAGATGGCTGGAACCTCCTCACAGCTGCAGCTGTGGTTGGCTGCAAACTAGCTGATAATTTTTGCTATATATCTTCAATGAATGCCTGTGTTCCTGAGATACGACCCTCGTAACCTTTTTGATTGCTGACAAGTTGCTAATGAATGGATGTATATATGCTTGGGATTTTGTAATGGTTGGGGAATAAGAATGTAGAAGAAATAAGAATGTTAGAATTGGTACAGAAAATTAGAACTAAGAAATTATAGTCAATTAGGACAAGAGAATTGGAATTAAAGAAGAAATAAAGAAAATGACCCTCAGAAACTGTGTGAAGTTATTATAGAAATCTTTCAGTACCTGCTTCTGGGAACCATTTCTCTTTTGGAAACCTGAGTAGGGACTGGGAGCTTGGCTGTTGGCCTTTACATTTTACTTTTCTTCCTAATGTATAGTCACAAATAGATATAGAGTCTTTCTCCATATAGCCCTGGCTGGCCTAGATTTCTTTATGTAGACCAAACTAGCCTTGAACTGATAAATCTCTGCTTGTCTCTCTGCCTCTAGAGTGCTGAGATCAAAGGCACATGCCGCTATTCCTGGTTGGTAACCACTTTTTTTTTTAAGATAACAACCTTTCTTTTTTAAAATATTTATTTATTTATTATATATATAATATTTTGTCTGTGTGTATGCCTGAAGGCCAGACCTCATTACAGATGGTTGTGAGCCACCATGTGGTTGCTGGGAATAGAACTCAGGACCTATGGAAGAGCAGGCAGTGCTCTTAACCACTGAGCCATCTCTCCAGCCCTGGTAACCACATTTTTTAAGTGAACTTTAATTGTAAAATTGAAAGAACATAGAATATCTAGTGTCACAGGTAACAGAGATCTTACATGTTAATATTATTATTTCTCAAGATGAATTCAGGGTCTGATTATGCTGCTCAATGTAGAACACTTGACTAGTGGGCATAAAGTTTTACATTCAATCCCCCGCATCAGAATAATAGTAACAATAACAACAGCGAGAGCTAAATGGGGAGAGAAAAAGCTGAATCCAAGAAAGATATTTTGAGCACTGTAGCATTAGTTTCAAAATTCTACACTATTATTTTTTCCCGCAAAGAACGTAAGGAATCCCCACTTTCATAGCTCTAGCAAGTTAAAAATATTATGGAAACACCAAGAATGCTGTATTATCATTAGCTTAGGCTGTACAAAGAGAATGTCCACACTGATAGCTTCCCTGTCCTGTTTTCTTCCTCACATTATGGCTTAGAAGTCAGAAGATCAGTGAAATACAGTAGGAACACAGAGCCCACCTGAGGTCCTCCAGGTACAACTCAGAACAGCGAGAGGGGAGAGTCCAGAAACTCTGATGGCCTCCTCCTCTGCCTAATCCAAAGCCCTCGCTGGACTGGTTTTGAGGCACCTTTCAAGATAACCAGAGGAAGCCAGTGTGGTGGTTTGAAAGAAAATGGCCACCAAAGGGAGTGGCACTATTAGGAGGTGTGACCTGGCTGGAGTAGGTAAGGTCTTGTTGGAGGAAGTGTGTCACTGTGGGGATGGGCTTTGAGGTCTCATATGTGCTCAAGCCACACCCGGTATCTCAGAACACTTCCTGTTGCCTGCACAAGATGTAGAACTCTCAGCTACCTCTCCAGCACCATGTCTGCCTGCACACCAACGTGTCTCACCATGATGATAACAGATTGAATCTCTGAAACTGTAAGCCACCCAAATTAAATGTTTTCCTTTATAAGAGTTGTTGTGGTCATGGTGTCTCTTCACAGTGAAAGAACACTAACCAAGACACCAGGTATCCTGTTGCTATGATAAACCCCATGATCAAATCAGTTTAGAGGAGGAAAGGTCAATTTGGTTACGCTCCCAGCTAACAGCCCATCTTTTATAGAGCTGATGCTGACCTGTAAGTGATTGGGTTGGAATTTATGGTGCATTTTAGATGTTTGCAAGGTTGATGAATCAACCAGAGATGAAGCACCAAACACTAGCTGCTAATATTCTGCACAATGCATGCTAACTTTACAAGAGGTCAGTTTACTGGTGGTTTTGTACATGTTCCCATGACTTAGATTCTTTGTGCTACCAGGCAACATCAGAAAGGGTATCACATACTTGTGTGAAGAGAACCCCTGGCCCCTCACTCTGCCATCCTTCAGACGATCTCTCAACAGCTCCCTTCTTGCCCTAATTGCATCCTAAAACACCAGAAACTGACCTCACACATGTGAAGTGTACACACACCTTCAGGGGTCCCTTGAGTCTGTCTCAAATTTAACACATTAAACATCTCAGGACATTTAAGGTTTATAATTTTGGTTAGAACTGTAGTTCCAGTTCAAATATGTGTTTTTAAGAGCAAATAACAGGGTTCTTAATAAACTTTTAAAATCACATAGTAAGATCTTTTTGTGTCAACAACAGAATGATCCATGTTAGAACCTTTTACTTCTTAGTGAGAATACAAACACAGCCATTATCCTATAAATTAAGAAAAGAAAATAATTCTGCATATTTGTGCTCAAGCAGTTTTCAATTTATGCATGGTTAACACTTATTTATCTTATTTTATTTTTAAAAATCCTACAAATAAAATAATTTCAGGCATGAAAACTCCAAACCATTACTAGAAAATGAAGTTTCATTTTAGATCCCCAAACTGTGACTTTTTAATAAACCATCATCTACAGTCTTGATTTTCTGATAGCTTATTCTGGGACTGTGCATCAAATAAACAAATTAATTTCCTCTGGGCTCTTTTAAAGAAGTTTTTACTAAGTTGAGGGTGTAAGCTTCAGAATATAATGCATGCTGCCAAATTCTGTAATTCCTTTTACAAAAATGTCATACAGGGTGTGGTACATTTAGGGAATTTTTTTAAGTTGTAATTAAGGTTTTTTTGTTTTGTTTTGTTTTTGCCCTTGCTTTAAAACAAAATCAAAAACAAAAACAAAACAAGCAAACAAACAAAAAGCAGTGATAAGGCAGGAAGGGGCTGGAGAGATGGTTCAGCAATTAAGAGTCCCAGCAGCTCTTCCAGAGGACCAGGGTTCAATCCCTAGCACCCACATGGTAGTTCACAACTGGCCAGTTTCAGGGGATCTGATGTCCTTTTCTAGCCTCCGTGAATACTGCACACACATGGTGCTCAGACATACATGCAGGCAAACCACCCAAACATGTAAAATAGATATTTTAAAATTATTTAAAATACTAATACAATCTAAACTCTGAAGAGGGCTTCCAACTTTCAGCCTGTAGGCTTTGTTTGCCAGAGTGTTAAGTTCTTAACATTACAAACTCATTAGCAATTAAATCTTTTTAAAATATTAGTGTGTGTGTGTGTGTGTGTGTGTCTGTGTGTGTGGTGTGCTCGCGCCCATAGAAACCAGAAGAGGGTATTAAATCCCAGAGAACTGAAGTGTCTAACTGAGCTGCCTAACATGGATTCTGGGACCCGAACTCGAGTCCTCTGAAAGCGCAGCAAGCACTCTTAACCTTTGAGCAGTTCCTTCAGCCTCAGAACTGGAGTCATAAAAAGCAATGCCTTAATTTTTTCCTTACAAAGAAAAAAGGAATTTAAAAGGAGCAAGACTGACGAAGCCTCAGAGTTAAGTTCTGTCTCCCATGAGTGTCGAGTCCATTCTGCTGCTCTTGGTCTTTTATGGCTCTCTGGTGACGCGCCACAGTTAAGGTAAGACATTTTTCTGTCATTAAGTAAAGCCTCGGTGGCACAAGGCTAGAACTGCCCTCGTCCAAAGTGTGTAAATATTTTAACTCATCAATAAAGTTTCCTTTTCCAGCCGTTGGGGTAACTCTTCAAATAACAGAGATGCCCACAGAGAAACACCATTTTCAGAAGCTATCGTGGGGTGGTGAGATGAGATGATCCGACATTTAATGACAATTCACTCACAAATCTCTTACTTGGAAACGCATGTGGAAATCTGCCCACAAAACTATCTCTCTAGTCATTGTTACAGACCCGTGAACACAGGCTCTAGCGCCTGTGTATTTAAAGCAAGCATGAGAGCTGGAGGACCACTATGGAAGGATATCTTTACTTGTCCCTTGGGGCTGCAGTTCCAAGAAGACAAAGGAGGAGGGTGGGGGGGCTCCCCAACAGGCCCGCTGAGTTTTACTTAAAAGCAAGCTGGGGGCAACCCCACCCCCACCCCGGAGAACCAAGGTTGGCCCTGGGTACCGCTGGCTGGGCTCCCTTCCCNGCTGCCAGGGCGCGTCCCCCGGGGAAATTAGGCGTGGAGTCGGCCCCGAACGCCTTCAAAAGCGGCCCTCCAGCCGGCCGCGGCGCACTTGGTACCTGGCTGCGGGCGCCGAGCGGGATGCCGCAGTGAGCTGCCGGCCATGGGGGGCGCGAGCGCCTACATCCCACTCTGCCTGCTGCTGATTGCCGCGCAGCTGGCCCGGCCACAGACCCCAGAGAGGTAACACCCGCCCGGCCCTTCCCGCACCCCTGACTCCGCACCTCGCCACCGAGGGCTGCCCTGCTCCCCCGAATGCTGGCGCAGCGGCCCCCGGGCCACCACGTGGCGCGGCTCGCTCTCCCTTGCTTGTCCTCCCCGCTGTTTGTGTGCGGGTGCAGGGCACATCCGCGCTCGAATGTGCTCCCTCCTCTTCCCTACTCTTTACTTCCTAGCCTCGGCCAATCCAAGGCAAACCCAGGGAGTCGCTCTTTTAAGTGAGTCTTCACTAACATCCAGGGCAGAGAATAGCTAACTCCCGCGTCACCTCCAGCCACCTCTGTCTTCCCCTTCCCCTGGGCGCGAGGAGGGGCGCACTGAGAAGCTCAACTTTCCGAAAAGGGGAGAAAGCATGGCCTGTCTCCAAATCTAGGAACTTACAAACTTTATATTTACCACGACTTTTAAACTATGCGACTCTCCCAGAGAGTTCCTCACCTGTGACCTCTCCCATTCTCTCCAGTTAAATCATTCAATTTTTATACAATACTCTGAGTGGAATATCTCTATCTTAAGTTAATGGTGAATTTGGACGAGTTATCGGGCTATGATTTCAATATTCTAAGAGCTGGCAAATTTTCAGACTTTTTATCTGCTGCAAAATTTTGCTAAACAATATTAACTCGTTCATATCAGCTCGTTCACCTTTTTGAAAACCACTTTAAATTGCTAGACCATGTTTCAATTTAAGTGTCCTCTCCTTTATTTTCCTAGACCTGTTTTCACATGTGGCGGCATTCTTACCGGAGAGTCTGGATTTATTGGCAGTGAAGGTTTTCCTGGAATGTACCCTCCAAATAGCAAATGTACTTGGAAAATCACAGTAAGCATTCCTTTTAAAGGTGTTCTTCTGGACGTGGGTACTGCAAAGAGTGCACTGTGATGCCATTCCTCCCGTGTCAGGATTGGGTTTAGTGGGAGATGCCTGAGAACGTGAAATGTTGCCTTTACTTCATTTGGGAGGTTTTTATTAAGAAAGCTGGTGCTGTCCTGCAATAGCGATTAGACCGGGCTCAAGATATGACTGAAGGAAGGAACCCTTCAAGCTGATGTTTCTGAGTTAGCTGAGCTTTATGAATTAACAATTAAGGCTGTTTCTAGTCAGTGGTCTGGTGGTAGATGCTGTTCATGCCTGCATAAATCCCTCGTGGGAAATAAAAGATCAAAGTTTTGACTTCTTTATACGCAAGAGAAGAACAACAGTTACCACCCTGCTGCCATTCATTGTCCCTTATTAGGAACCACCACTAAGGCAACTTAAGAACTAAGGGTGCTAATGAGGGATTAATAAAGCCATGGTGATCAGTGCTGGCTGTATTAGCCAGAGTCAAGGCAAGAAAGCAGATATAGACACAACTAACGTAAGCAAAAGTCTGGGTTTAGAGTCAGTTGGCTGAGCCATATTTCCAGTCATTGCTGCTGTAACTTTTGTTGCTACCTTCATTTTGCTATTGCTCTTGGGAAGTTATTTGGTAATCAGAAAAGCCCATCTAGTCAGGGCATAACACCCACCAATCATGATTTCTTGTGTGGATGTATTTTATGTTGTGGAAGGTTGCACCAGGGCCTCATACATGCTAAGCCCCGGATCATGTTTGAAGTACTTAAATGAGCCAAGTAATTAACAAGTGTCTCACGGGATCCACAGAATCATTCTGATCGTTGTTTTGCCTATTTTATAGATTGGAAAGCTGAGGCCTAACAGGATTATATAGAAACATTGATTGTATAAGCCCTCCTTCACCTGTTGTGCAGTGATGTTTGGCAGACCGATTTGGGAGGAGGACCCTTCCATAATATATAATTTGACTTTTTTTTGGTGCATTATTGCTCTCCTGTAAAATCTCAGTGAATGGGTACAGACTTCATTATGTTGTTACAGCACATGGAGCTAGGGTAGAAGACGTCCCAGAAGCAGCTTTGAAATACTGATATTGTTAATACATGTGAAATAAGACTGGGAAGCAAATGTAAGATGATTTAGCTTTATATTGTCATTGTGTTTTCATTGTGACTCAGTGGTTTTGAGTTCAGAATGATCCAAGAGGCATCATGTGTCTAACTAGGCGAAATTCATGCTTGGTTGTGTATTTGGGGGATGGCATCAGACTTTCATGAGAGAGGTGTGTGTCCAGGGAAGATGTTTCTGGATCAGGGAGGGCTTTGCCTCAGAGAAGGTACAATTGCCAAAAGAAGAGAAAAAGAAGGGCCTAGGGGTGGGGCGGTGGAATGGGTGTGGAGGTGGAATGGGTGTGGAGTGTTCAGTGGTTGGGTGGAGAAGAGGTTTAATGACCTTAAGAACAGTCGAAGAGGGCAGTGTGGCTGTGACAGATGAAAGACCATAGTGTGAAGAGAAGTGGGGAAACTGAGCCAAGAGGATCCTGAGTTTGAAGCCAACCTGAAACCCTGTGCAGTGTGTGTGTGTGTGGGGGGGGTTGACGGGTGCAGGGGGCTAGGATATTGTTAAGGATCCAGGAGAGGATGGGGTGACTAGGGTTCTAACAAGGATGAAGAAACAGGGCATCTTCTGCCTTCAGTGTTTCACAGGTAGAAGGACATGCAGCCACAGTTAGGTGGCACCAACTGAGAGGCCCATGTGCCAACTTGTCCCTTTTCCTTTGTGGCTTGTGTTCTAGACAGGGGTGTCTTCTGCTGGGGCTTTACCCAAAGCCTTCTAGAAAGACTGTCTCAAAGCCAGCTGTATTAGACAAGGTTCTCTAGAGAATTGGAACCAATAGTGTGTGCATGTTTGTGTCTGTGTGCTAAAAGCGGATCTATTAGGCTGGTTTGTACCATATGGTTTAGGGAGTCCACCAGTGCCTATCAACAGGCTATAAAACAATCAACTCAGTAACCATTCAGTCAACACAACCTGGTACACAACCTGGTACCTCAGCAATCTCAGTCTGGCATTGGGAGCCTGGAGAGCAGCTGGTGTGGAGTCCACGTCAGAAAGTGGAGGAAGCGCGCAGCAGCGGGGACAGACACACTGGCTCCTCAAGAAGAGAAGGCAGGGTCGTGCGTACCGCTATTTCCTCCTACCTCTTTATATCTGGGGTGCCAGGGAGATGGTACCACCCTCAGTCACTCCTCTCTGAAAGACAAGCAAATGACAACCCTCCCCTGATAAGAAACCCAAAGGCCTAAAACCTCATAGACACGCCCTGAGGTGTGTCTTCTCTGTGACTCCATCAGGTTGACAATCAAGATCAAATATCACCTCGTTGATCCCGTCCAGTTTTCCGCTCCTGCAGTCAGTAAAGCAAGAGTGGAGTTCCACTGGAACTCAATGTTACATATTATATTATATTATGTTAATGATTATATATGTGTATGTGGTTATACATGTACATGTGTGCAAGTTGAAGCCAGCGGTTGACATCTAGTATTTTCTTCAACGCTTCTCCACCTTACTTTGTGAGACAATGTCTCTCACTGAACCCTTCTCCCACCTGTTGTCTAGACTGGCTGGCAAGCCCCAGGGCTTGTCCTTTCTCTACCTCCCCGTCTACCATCATCCTCCACTAACGACAGACTTTACATTGCCCTCCCTTCTCAACCTTTCCACCTGAAGATGTGCACGACAAGGTGGATTGCACCCCCAGATGGTTTCCATGGAGCTGCTTCATCAGTGGGAAAATAAGGACGTCTGATGCGTGTTTTAAAAGTTGTCCCAACCAAATGTTTCAGCCCCTTGTCTTGGCCTTCCTGGCCTGGAAGTGTAGTTTGCATATGTGACATTTATCTTTTTCCTTGTTTTTATTTGTTTTTTGTTGCCATGAAAAAGCTCTGACCAAAACGAATTTGAGGAGAAAAGGGTTTATTTCATCTTAGACTTTACAGACCATCATTGAGGAACTCAAGCAAAAATCTGGATGCAGGATCTTAAGCGGAATCATGGAGGGGGGTGCTGCTTACAGGCTTGCTTCCTCCACATTGTCCAGCTATTTTTGTTATATAGCCCAATCCCACTCACCTGGGCAAGGCACTATCTATATCTACATAGCTGTATCTATATCTATACCTACAACTAGATATAGATATGAATATTGAGTGCTCTGTCAATGTGGAAATGATATTAGTCCTCCATAGTTGATGACTTAATCCTGTTGACTCAACCTTCTCAATATTGATATCTATATCTAGGTGTAGCTATAGATATAGATCCCTCCTATATCAATTAGCAATTAAGAAAATGCCCCACGGGTATGCCATAGGCCTACCAGATGGAAGCAACTCCTCAGCTGAGATTCCCTCTTCCTAGCTGGCTCTAGTTTGTGTCAACTTGACAAAGACTAACCAGCACAGGCCTGATAGAACTCACTTCCCTCAGAGGTGGGGAGCAAACTCAGGGTCCTTGACAAGCAAAGCCCTTGCTGTGCAACTGAGCTAGATTCCCAGCCTCCATCCTAGTACTTTAAATTCTAGGGCAACTTCTTGGATGACGGCACTGTTGTCCACATGGATTGTATAAATTAAATGAGTTTCGTTGCCTTAATCATAGAAGCCACTTTAAGTGCTCAATAGCACTCCCTCTCTCCTCCCTCTCCCACGTGTGGAACTGCATGTTTGTGAATATTTCCATCATTATAAAATGTCCCTTTGGTCAGTTCTAGAGAATTTTAGGGATTAGTTTTGCTTGTGGACAGACGTAGAGAGAATGGAAGTGCTCCAGACTGCCTAGCCGTACTTCTGCTCTGTCAGTGGGGAAGTGATATTAGTCCTCCACAGTTGATGACTTAATCCTGTTGACTCAGCCTTATCATTCTGACCATCAATTTACAGTGGTGGCCGTAGCTGGCTGTGTTTTAGTAATTTATCTGGATGAGTGTGTTCTTAAAAAATGCATGGCTAGACATTAAATCAGATAATTTGAGGGTTATGAAATAGTTGGATATTTTGTAATCCATGGTGAGAGTGTTTCTTGACTTCCTGTAGATGTTAACGCTACAGGCAGCTAACCACATGGACATCTGCATCAGATGCCAGGGCCTTGTGCCTGTTGTAAGGGGCAAGGATTGAGTACAATTCAACAGCTACGGTCCTTGGAAAAGTGGAGATCAATCTGGTTAAGCAGGTTTGGAATAAAAGATTGCGGTGAGACTGACATTATCCCAAGTGACTGGAGCATGAAGACCAGGTACCAAGCCCAGCAGCGAGAGATGAAACTCCAGATCTTGGCACACTCCCACCGCACTGGGTTACAGTGTTCCTTCGCAATGGTGTGCAGAGGATGATGGGATCTGAGATCCTCAGAGAAAGTGGGGAGGCAGCAATGAACCCGGTCAGCGAGGACTTAGCCAGTATAGTGAACTCAGTGGCCAGAAGCCTTTACAGCATCCCCCACCCCCACCCCAGGCGAGCCTAGGTGATGTCAGAAGTGGTGTGAGTGTGTGTAGGTGACCGTGAGGTGTGGGCTAGTGAGAGAAAGCCCACCAGACCCCTGCAGTTCTAGCTCCTCCACACCCCTGACAACCCGATCATCATCCTGTGAATAATTTCTGGATAAACTCAGCACAAACTCAAAGAATCACTGAGTTGTTCCCTGGTGCTTTCACCCATTGCTTGTCCCTTCTATAATCCCCACGGCAGGGTTAAAGAAACAACTTGACGATTTGAAGCAATCGCACTCTTCTGTAGGAAAGTCAACAGCCGAAGCTTTGCTTACAGAAGAAACTATAAATTACCGGAAACCTGAAGCCCAGAGCCTTCTGGGAAATCTTGAACATGTATAGGAATTGTTTAAAATTAGTTCCTGAACTTAGAATCCAGCCCAGTATCCAAATGTGTAAAGGGGATGCTGTTACTAACGCTAGGTCTGCAGAGATGGGCGAAAGTCATTTTATTCTTAGGTTTTAAGCCGGACACAATTGCTATATCAGTTTGAAAATAGAGAAGTTTACATGTAAAGCTCAGTTGTCACGCATTATGACTAAAATCACAAAGTTTTTACTCTTTGTAATTGCCTCATTTATTAAAGATGTTTGAAGTCAGCCGGTTACTTAAAGTTTTAAATATTAATTTCAGCATGAATCTGACTTGGAGAAAAAAAATCAGCAAGTCTTTGAGTAATTTACTTACGTTTCTTCTGCAGAAAGACCCTCGGCTGCCTGACCAGGGCACGTACTGCCCTTTCATAAGCTACCTGCTTTATTCTGGCCAGCTAACATTTCCTAGACTTACCATGTAATTCATGCTACTAAGATGATAATGTCTTCAGCATGCCTTCACATATATTGAGCCACTTTATATCATTTGCACTGAACTCTGAGCTGGGTGAGGCAAGCATTAATATACCCATTTCACAGACAGAGAAACAGTTATCTGCAAAACTTTTGTTAGATTTGAACTGGGTGTGACTGCTTACACCTGTAATCCCAGAAGTAGGAAAGAGCCATGAATTGGGGTCAGCCTGGTCTGTACAGTGAGCTCCTGTATTAAGAAAACTAATCTAAACAAAACTTGTACCTTGCCTAATAACATTGTGTCTATAAACACGATGAAAAGATTGGCAACTTCCCGGCTCAGTACTATAATTAGCTGTGCATGTACTTGCTTACCTCTTAGATAAACATTTACCTCAATTCACTGAGTGTGCTTGTATAGGTGTTTCATTGTGCCAGCCCCCGGGGTGAAGAGAGGAGGCAGGCTTTCCATCCCAAGAGAGTTCGGAGCTGGTAAGGAGGAGATAACGAGAATCCGTGACAGGAATATTTAGAAATTGTTTTGCGGCTTACTCTTAAGGAGCTTTATGTATTGAAAATTTTGGAGAGGTTGTAAGGTTTTGGATTTACAGGTCATCTTTACATGCGCCTTGGTTATTTTCAAATCTGAATAATAATGAACCCTAGAGAGGTATTTCTGTACCATTGCCTTGAGGGTAATCTTATAACTTATGTCTGTTAAAGTCATCATATTGAGTCTGTCTGCCAGAAGCCTGGTTACATTGAAATGGCATTCACATTTTGCTTAGAGAATTTATAAATTAAAAGGGGGTTGGGGCTTGTTTCTTCTCAACAACTTTTGTATGGTTAAGGAGAAGAAAATCAGCAGGGACAGACATGGTGTTGTGGATGTTTGAATACATAGTGATGTTCTAGGAAGGTCAGTGGTAGGTATATAATTTGAGAAAACACAGAATTAATTTGGGCAGGAACTCAGCATTTAAGTCGGTTAATTATACCAAAGGATAAAGAAGGGGTTCTCAAATCATTGTAACTGTTATTTGTCTGGAATAGCCTCAGCGGGGAAGAGAGAGGAATGGGATTTGGGGCTTAACCACGTATTTCCTGACTTTTGACTGCACATAGGATTTAACATTATATGGAGACTTAAGTTCTAATCTTAAGTATTTTTTAATGAACATATACATTTCTCTGATAGGCACAGCCATTTTATCCAGTGCTAAAGTTGGTATGAGTTATGCCCGAGGAAAGCACAGCTGAGTGAGATCACTAGACTGGATTTGCATCTTCAAGCTTGGGAGTCATATGGCTGGGCTGAGAGTGTGCAACTGTTGCTTGTCTTGTGTTTTAAGCTGATAATGTCTAATTCGGAAGTTTTATGAGTCTTACAGTGGATAAATCCCTCCAGTGAGGGTTCAGTTACTAAGACACTAGAATTACAAAGCTTTCCTGTTGCCTCCAGGCCTTTGGGGAAGGACAGATACAAATCCTAAATAAATAAGCCAGTGGGTAACACTTTCCCAATGGGTCCCCAGTCTACTTTTCCTAAATTTGTTTAGTTTTCTGCTTGCTTTGAGGGCTTCTGTTGCCTCCTTTAATTTGTTTTCCTTTGCTCTTTCAGATGGAAGTTAAGTATGTTTTCATTGACTGGAAACCCGATGTTTTATACATATACTTCTTTATTCTGCCTGTGTTTTTAATGCTGTTTTCAATCCAATGCCTTTAAAAAGGCTTAATGAATAGAGGAGGGAAACATGAAAATGAAGTCTTCGTGTTTTTCATTTTTGACAGAAATTCTTTGATAACAACATTGTCAATGGAAAAGGCATTCAATAAAGGTAAATATCCAGGGATGATTTTTTTAATGTATTATTAGAAGGACTGACAGATACACTTTCACATCCCTTGCTATGCCACAGTTCAATTTATGGTGTGAATCCAGCGGTAAATTTGAATTGTTTCATGATGACTTTGCAAATTCCTTAAAAGCAATCAGTAAAAAAGTGGGCTCCTTGGTTGGTTTCATTTGCTGAAGAGGCTTTCACTTTTCACATCCTTAGAGTTGGGTGTGCTCCTGCGGATGGTTGCTGCATCCTTAGAGTTGGGAGTGCTCCTGCAGATGGTTGCTGCATCCTTAGAGTTGGGCGTGCTCCTGCAGATAGTTGCTGCATCCTTAGAGTTGGGCGTTCTTTTGTGGATGGTTGTTACATCCTTAGAGTTGGGCGTGCTCCTGCAGATGGTTGCTGCATCCTTAGAGTTGGGCGTGCTCCTGCAGATGGTTACTGCATCCTTAGAGTTGGGCATGCTCCTGCGGATGGTTGCTGCATCCTTAGAGTTGGGTGTGATCTTGCGGATGGTTGCTGCATCTTTGGAGTTGTGCATGCTCCTGCAGATGGTTGCTGTGCTGTGTTCTTCACACAGAGGGATGTTGTTTAGGAACACAGTTAGAGCCTGAGGAGCAGCCTATGAAAGCATTCACTACCCACACATTTCTACCTCAACAGTGCAATTATGCCTTTGGGTATCTCCAAATTTCTAGGAACTTGGGGGAAAAACAAGTGTTTTCCTCAAATACTTCATTCATTAGCTCATGAGCGGCAAGTCTTCGACAACCAATGTAGACGTCCTGAGTAAGCTGGAGACCTAGAACAGTGTAATTGGAATCAGAGTGTCCTAAAGCAAAGTCCTGCCACTAAATGTCACCCCTCTTTCACCACCATGCTCCAGGCTCCCTCCCCAGGAGCTCACTATTGAACACTGCACATAACCTAATAGTGTGTCCTCAAATGTTCAGGGATAGAGAGATGAGTTCGTCAAGGACAGGCTTTGAACAGGCCAGGCTGAAAAGCAAGGCACTCAGAAGCGTGCAGCAGATTTACTGTTAGGTGCCCCCAGAGATGGATGCTGAGTTTGACTGCTAGACACAGACTTGCTGAAATCTCTGGGCTACAGCTGACCTCTTCTTAAGGAACCATAATTCACTAATTCACTAAAACTGTTCATGATGCACCCACCCGGTGAGAGGTCGCATCCCTGAATAGGAGCAGGGATAGGCATGGAGAACCGGGATCAACATGGTGGGTTATGCGTGTGACATTTCTTGGAGCCTAGAAGAATAAACACTGGAGAGTCCTATGGATGTGGGCTTTAATCCCTGTTTACACATTTGTTGGGCATGCGGGGCAGTTTCTGGAGCTGGCACCCTCTTGATGTGAGGGCTGAAGTAGGCGTTAGATGGGAGGCCCCTTGGCACAGTGCGAGAGGTGTTGTTGATCTTTTTTAAACCTCTTCTCCAAGGCTGTAATGAGGAATGAAAATGTGGTGTTTGTGTAGAACTTGCCTGCAAGCCAACTGGTTTCAACCTGGATAGTAATCCCTTAGGGCATGGTGAATTCCCGTCGGAAATATCTCACTGTGTCCTTTCTTCATTTAAAACACGATCTTTCATAAGATTTCATCCACAAAAGTGCCTCCAGCCCTCCCTTCCCAGTCAACTCCCATCCCAAAACCAACTGAGGGTTTCTCATGACTTTGAAACTGGGTTGTTTAGAATCAGAGAAAGGCCTGTCAGTGAAATTTGAGATAGGGTTGAGCTCAATGGAAGGGCGTGTGTCTACCTTGTGCCAGGTCCTGGGTCCTGCACACAGGACTACCTTAAAAACATCGCAAGGAGGGGGCTAGAGAGATGGTTCAGTGGTTAAGAGCATTGTCTGCTCTTCCAAAGGTCCTGAGTT
>LOEQ01011721.1:57784-70344 GCA_001685075.1 Bramus lutescens
TAACCAATGAAAGTAACACATAGACAGATGACCCTCCTACATCAGTTTATGAAATTAAAATGTGCTAGTCACATGAATGACTTAGGACACTATTCTTAGTACTAGAGGGAAAAAAAGGAAAGATTTAAAAACTCACTTTGTATATCAGTGCTTCTGTGCACCCTCTTCAAAAACCAAGCACGCCCCGCATGACAGTGCTTGGAGTGTGCGCAGTGCAGGCCTCACTCTTTAGCGGCTCTAGTTAGCTCCCAGGTCCTGAAACTTTCATCCCAAAGCTGACTCCTTTACATATGATCAGAACGTTTGTCTCCTCTCAAAATGAGAAATCTACACGTCTCATGACCATACACACCGTGCACACATGCCATGCAATGTCAGGAGCATCTTAGACAATGCTTTTGATTTCTGTTCATTGTTTTCCAGAGAAGAATAGATTTGGTATACAGGTCCCTTTATCACTCCAACACACACCCAGGTTTCAGATAGAGCCCCCCTTTTATTCTCTTTTTCTCTCTAGCTTTATTGAGGTATAGTTGGCAAATAAAAATTGAAATACCTACAATACAGAGTGTGATGCTTTGATGGTGCATATCTTATGAGATATTACAATTAAACTAATTGGCATATCCTTCATCGAGCATGGTTACTCTTGTGATTGCGCATCTTGACAATATGTAAAGTCTATGATCTTAGCAGTTTTCAGATGTACTTTATTATTATTTATAGTTGCCATGATAGATAACCATAGAGTTATAACCATGTGTGCTATACAGTTACCATAATTTCAGGTTACTGACATTCCCATGCTGTGTGTTCCCTGAAGCTTATAGAGTTAAAGTTTGAGAAGTTCGATGTCGAGCGAGATAACTACTGCCGATACGACTACGTGGCCGTGTTTAACGGTGGCGAAGTCAACGACGCTAAAAGAATTGGAAAGTTCTGTGGTGACAGCCCACCTGTGTAAGTAGTGCCTATTTGTATCACTACTATTTTAAGGACTCTAAACCTACGTCCTACTAAGTTCCCTAATTACCGTTATTTTCTGGAAAGCGTTATGTTGTTTGCTGGCAAAGGTTTGGGTCCCCTAACAGTGGAGCCCTGTCCACCAGCAGCAGCGAAGACCAGGCACCCAAACATGGGGTCCAGCAGCCATGTGCACACATGGAGGCAGGGCTGGTGGTGCCCCAGGGGCAGACGCCCCCCACCCATGTCACAGACCTGCTAAGAGGAGCTCAAGAATCAGGAAGAATGGGAACTTCTGAGAAGAAAAGAAAGGGCCAGAGACTCGTTTCCCTAGGAGGATCTGTGTAGCACTGAAACACTTGTTCCTTGGTGTTTATCAGGATGCTGGAGAAAAACCATGTTGACTCGTGTTGGGGGCTAGCCTGGACTGGACACTGCCCATTGGCTCTGATGATGGAATGTGGGCATTTGCCCCTCACCTAGTCATGCCAAGCAAGGCCAGCTACAGACTGGGGGGAGGGCATGGTAGGCGGGGCGAGGGGGGAGTCTGGGAACTGGCGATTCACCTGCCCCACCCCCATCCCTGTATGTACACGGTTAAATGTTCCAGACGCTGGGGTGGGAAACGCTTTGTTTGCTGCCCCTGAATGTACCTCACACTAAAGGGGAACTTGAGCTATTCTGAGCTCCCCATAATTCTGCTGTCTGATGCGTATGCCTTTTTATCTGCTTCCCCATTTGAGGGGTATGTAAGGAACTGTGATCCTAATTACTCGCTGGCCTGGATCGTCAGCCCCTGCGGCTCTCCTGACCCCAGTTTTAACTCATTCCTTTTGTTACCACTTTATTCCTTAGTCTTCAGTCCTCCTCCTCGAGATGTCTGGAATCCCGATACAGCTGTCTGGGTCAGACTCCTTTCCTGCCTAAAAGGGGGAGAAACATCTGCCACTCAAATATCTTGAATGATTTCTGTGGCTTTTTCTTCTCCCCACAAGCATTTTGAATGAAAAGAATATATTTTCTCTATTTGCTGGACACGGTGTCTCTGTCACCAGCCCATCCATGGGCTAGCAGCGGGAGAAGCAAGGCCTCAAGCAGATCTCCATCAGATAAAACTCCTGGGTTTGTCATAAGCTTTCAGCTTCTCGGCCCATGTCTCCCCTTCCTAGTTATTCCTAATGTCAGCTTGTAGATGCAGCACTAGGTCCTCAGTGCACTGTGGTCCTGTTATATTTCCACAAAGCACCACAGCAAAAATCTAATTTTGTTACTAAAATACTCTTCCTTGAAGAAAAATTAATTTCTGATACAATGTCTCCAAGTTAGTTCAAACAAAAGTCAGGGCCTGGTCACCAGAACAGCACCTGCCTGTGTAGGCCAGCCTGACTGGACCCTATTGTTTCCTGTAGGGAGTGCTTGTAGCAATTTATCATTTAAACAAGATTAGTGTGTCTTGTTTGTAATTGTAGGTGAGAATCATGTGCAGGGAAGTTTAAATTTTTATTTCATATTTTCTTTTTCCTTTTTTGTTTTTGTTTGTTTGCTTGTTTGTTTTTCAAGACAGGGTTTCTCTGTGTACCCAGAACTCACTCTGTAGACCAGCCTGGTCTCGAACTCACAGAGATATGCCTGCCTCAGCCTCCTGAGCACTGGGATTAAAGGTGTGCACCACCACCACCCAGCTTTAATTTATGGTTTTCATAATTATGGTTCAAATGTTTCTGTTGAAAGCTTGAATCCCTGAAGCATTCTTTACACGGTCCTAGCTGCTTTGGGGATGGGAAATGATGGAGGTCATAGGGCACCTGCTTCTGTTGGTCCCACACTCGCATCACATGGCTTTCACTCAAGACAGAGGCAGCCCGCAGTTCGTCCCTCTGGTCTGTTCAAGAAGGAATCTGCTTCCCCCCAGCAGGTGGTGCAGAAGGGAGCTGCTCATTATGGCTGTCACAGCCCAAATGCAAAAGAACTTTCATCAAATCACTGACTGACTCAATCACATAACTTGTTTCATCTCTTTCTACTTATGAATTAGTTTTTAAATAAAAGTAGCAAACGGCTCTGTCACCATCGTTTAGGAAATAATAGCAGCTAAAGTGAGACTGGTGCTCATACAATTACCACTAAGGTTCACTTCAGCTCTAACCCTGTGGTTCCAACTAACCAACACGTCCCTAACGCTGGAGCTCCTCATGGCGTTATGGCTACCAATCAGGAGTCACCTGCTCTCTTCCCTATCAGCATTGCCCTGGCGGGGATTATAAAGAGAAATGCCGCCATGGCAGGCAGGCGTTAGACCGCCCTTTAGAGATGAAGCATGGTGTCTTTGAGCACTCTGTGTCATCAGCTCTGTCCCTCAGATTCTCCAGCAGCCGCAGCNTGAGTGGCAGATTCCGTTCAGACTCACGAGTCAGGCAAAGCCTCGGGGGCTTGTGGGAAACAGTGTTCACTCTGGTCCCAACATCGTCCACTATTTCCAGAGTCACTGGGCCCTAGGTTCAAATCCTGGTTCCTGCGTGCTTGGACCTTGCGAAGATCACTGAATTCTAGGTTCAGTTACCTATTCTACAGAAAGAGGATGATAATAGGGTCCTTATGAAGGTCCATTGTTAGGACTTGTATTTTTTTCAAGTGTTTTGCATTTTATATTTACAGCAAGTTGCTAATCTATTGTCAAAAAAAAAAAACAAGTAGAAAGCTAGAAGTTTTAGCCAGGTGTGATGGTTCACACCTTTAGTCCTACCACTTGGGAGGAAGAGGCCCAAAGATCTCTGAGTTCAAGGCCAGCCTCATCTACAAAGCAAGTTCCAGGATAGCCAGGACTACACAGAGAAACCCTGTCTCAGAAAAACAAAAACAACAGCAAAGAAAGAAAAAAGCTACAAGATTTGACATTTTCAGAGAGGTGTCATGTAAACTTTAAATGTGTTTCTCTCCTAGGCCGATCGTGTCTGAGAGAAATGAACTTCTCATTCAGTTTCTATCAGAC
Source organism: Bramus lutescens (assembly GCA_001685075.1). Classification (NCBI taxonomy): domain Eukaryota; kingdom Metazoa; phylum Chordata; class Mammalia; order Rodentia; family Cricetidae; genus Bramus; species Bramus lutescens. Next base: position 61,737 of record LOEQ01011721.1, read on the forward strand.
TTAAGTTTAACAGCAGATGGATTTATTGGTCATTACAAATTCAGGCCCAAAAAAATTCCCACAATTACAGCCATGCCTGTCACCACCACGATCCCTGTGACTCCAGGTAAGTTCTGCTGTTTGCAAGTTGGTGCTGAAACTTTAGTACTCTAAAAAGAAGTCTTTGGAAGTAGAAACTCTTCTTATTTTCAGGCAAAATAAGAAGGTACCCGAAAGAGAAACAACTAGATGAAAACTTGGGTGAGATAATAACGGGATTTCATGGATAAAAGAAAGGCAGGCAAGAATGCTCACCAGCTAGTGGCTTGCATTAGCCATGGGCGAAAACAATGGCCATCTAAGACTTACAGACAAGCAAGATGATTATAATACAAACACTATCTTTATAAGCCCAGTGTTCCCTTACTGGTACATGGCAAAATTCTTTCCTTCATTGTTTTTTTTTAATTTAACATAATAATTGGCATGTATTTGTGACATAGAATTTGATCCATGCATACATACATACAATGATCAAACCAGAGTAACTATCATTTCTGTCTCCTTAAATATTCGCCATCTCAAATCTGAGCCCATCTCTTCTAGTTCTTAGAATATATAATACAGGGCTGGGGAGGTTCCACAGGAAAAGGTGCTCGCTGTGCAAGGGTGGAACCTGACTTTGCTCCCTGGATCCCACCTAAGTGGAAGAAGAGAATCCCACAGAGTGGTTCTCTGACCTCTGCAAACACACCTCCCCATAACAAATAAAAGGTTTTTAAACTTACTATTTTAACTGTGTATGATACAGTGAATTATGTAGTCACACTACAGTGCTGTTGGAGTCTAGAACATTCCTTCTGTTTATAAGTTGATGACTGTGGTCCTGGGTCACCTTTTCTTCCCTCGCCCTTCTATCTTCTTACAATTTTCATTTTATTACAGAAAATTCCATTTTAGGTTAATGTTCTAGGGCCTTGATATCTGCCAGTTTTTAACAACAGCCAGTTTAAAGATTTTGGATTTTTTTTCCTCATCTTATAAGATGTCATATATATAATGGAGCAAAACTGTTCACTAATTACAGAAGCTGCAGACAGTCGTGGGTCATGATCTAAGAAGTTACAAAGGCAGTGGGGCCTGGTATCTGGTCTCTATGGCCTAACTAACTGGTCCACCCTGTGGGAATTCAGGAACTCAGATTAGAAACCTCAAATTAGGGCCAGGATTAAAGTGAGAGATAATAGCTAGGCTTTTTACCCTCCTCTGATAGAACACAGGCGTGCCCCGGAGGCTAAATAAAGCTCAGTACTAAATGAATAGTTTACAAGTTAACAGTTTATGTATGGTTAGGATTTTACAGCTTTTCCCCTGTTAAGTCTGAGCTTTAAAAACCTAAGTTGAAGATTTGATTGAAGATTCTTTAGCATCAAAATAAACCATAAATGCAGAAAACTTTACCATTATAAAATATTATAGTTTTCTGTCTGTCTCAGTTTATCCGAATAGTTAAAGATTAACAAAATGAGCAAAGATAGAGAATCTAGACAAATTTTACTTTCTCTGAGCGCTCTACAAATCAGCCAGCTTATGGCCTGGCTGCGCGCTGCCTTGTGTAGTGGACTTTCTGGACAGACCCACAGTGCTAGTGGCTTTCTGGCTTTTAGCTCCAACTTGAACTTTCTCTAAAACTGCAAATGTGGGTTGCAGCGAGCTCCCAACCATCTCATGAAATCTTGTCAGGCTCAGCTTGCCTTGAGCACACCCTCTGCTTCAAGCCTATAGTCTTGTTTGCCCAAGCTCATCCCGAGCATCAGTGGACATTCTCACGGTCGCTTCTGCCTTCCTTCATCTTACCTCATCACTAGCATCTCTCAGCCCAGCATGGACCACATTGTGAAGAATGAAGTGAATGAATTATAAGGAACAAGACAATGAGCATGCTCTTTAGCTGTTTGGCTAAACTATGCTGTGACACAAATACAGAGTCCAGCGATGAGCGGAGGACAGTGACAGGTCCTGGCGGCTAACTGGACAGTATCTCCCAAGGCTTATGCAACTGGGGGGAGAGGTTTCTGTTCCCTGAAGCAGACTGGGAAGCAGGAGTCACAAATGAAGGCTTGAAATGCCTCTGAGACACATTCAGGCAGACATTTGGGCCACCAGGCCAGAGAGGGAGGTGTATATAGAGTCAGGGTCATGAATATGCAATGGGACTTCTAGGGCTGGGGAGATGGCTCAGTAGTTTAGACACCTGTTCTTCCGGAGGACCTGATTTGATTCTCAGAACCCACAGAGTAGCTCACAACCATCCCTAACTCCAGTTCCAGGGAATTCGATCCCTCTTCTGACCTCCAAGGGCACCAGACACGCATATGCTGCACATATATGCATTCGGGTAACAGCATTCATACACATAAGAAAGTAAAGTAATCTCTAAAAGAGAGGAGTATCTGCCTTGGAGAGATTCTGGTACAGGGAGGAAAGAGGCTAGAACTGAACTTTGAGGAACTCTAACTTAGCAAAGGAGGAGGAAAGACATGCGCAGCTTAGGCCCTGGAAGACGATGCCTTCAGAAGAGGTGGTCAGTGAATCTCCTGAGGCAGCACTGGGAAGGGCTAAGGTGTTTGTGTTTAGTCTGTGACCAGGGGTTTTAAATAGTTGGTGCAACACAGGCAGAAAGCAGCCAGGGTGGGGCGGGGAGCATGTGGATCAAAGTGAAGAAACAGAAAGTTCTAGCAACTCATAGCACACATTTGGTCCTTAAAGGAAAGAGAAGGGCATTGAGAGGCGAGCACATTAATGTCAGTGTGATACAGTGACTAAAGTGACAGAAGGTGTGTGAGGTGGCCTTGAGGGTTAGTGGAGACATTAAGGACATTTTCTGCTGTGACTTCTGTTCCCTCTGAACACAGGCAGAGTCACTTGCTGAGGAGGAGAAGGCAAGTGGCAGCAGTAGCAGCTGGGAGGATGAAAATCTGAAAACAGCTGTGGAAGTGGGCCCATCAGCCGATTTACCAGGAGCCTGTCACTTTCTGGTGCACATTTGTGAACTCAGTTGACTTGAATGCAGGCACCAAAATGAGCATTCTCCTGCAAGACTTCTGGGGGTTCAAAGAGAGGGAACAGGACAGTTTAAATGATTGTAAAGAAAATGGTTGGCTGCAAAACAGACTGTAGAAACCAATTGGTATAACTAAGCAAGTAAAAGCGAGCTAGCGTTGATTGACTAGGGACCTTGTGGGAGCTCAAATCACTAACCCTCCAATGTTGGGATATGGGGTAGTCATTAAATTAAATAAATGAGCCTGAAAGAGAGGGGGCTACCCAGGATATTAGGATGTCTAAATATGCTGATTAAGAGATCTGCAATACGTGGTTTTACTTGAGGACTGTGAGCCTGGGTTAGAGTGGCAAATGGACCAGAGGATAGTCCCTAAGGAGGCTGAAACTAGAACCACCCAAAAATGGTGGACCCTTGAGGGTTCGTCCATGAGGAGGATGGACCCCTTGGAGATGGTGTAAGAATACATGGGGAGAAAGCCTGAGACCCAGGGCCAAAGTTCCTGAGTGCAGAAATTGAAATAAAGATCAGAAGATGAGATAGGCTGTTGTGAAATATTTAATTCAGGATGTGTTACATTCGTTTATGCTGTGGAATATTTGTTTAATTGTGCAAAGATGTGCTGCATTCTTTTACGATGCATTTGCTTAATTCTGTGAAGCTGTGTTACTTTGCCTGCCTAAAACACCTGAAGAAATACATATAGATTCAGTGACACACATTCACATACACAGAAATCCCATAAAAAACAAAACCGTAAAAAACAAAAGCCATAGTATATACACAAAGGATCTATAAAGCTAAAAAAAAATGCTTTGCTTTAACATTATGAGACAACCACCACAGATATTGTTGAGTGTGTTTTCTGTTGGCGTCTACTGCGGGCATGTAACCTACCCTGAGAGTCATTTGTTTCCCCAGTGAGACTCCCTTGGATAAACTAATTTCTGTGGACAGGAAACTTTGTAAATACAGTAAAAATGTGATGGTCACTCAATGCAGGAGATTCTGCCCACTGGAATCTGAGCCGAGGTGTTTCAGGCAGTGTTGACTGGGGTGATGGGGCCTGACTGTCAGCTGAAGAAAGCACTGCGATCGGAACCAAAGCTGCAGTTCCCAGTGCACCTCAGGTCAACACTGCCACAAACACTTCAGATATATATATATATATTTGAATTATTATAATTCAATATATTATAATATAATTGAATTAGTTTTTTGGCCACTGTACGTTCAGGAACCTTTGAGCATTGCCAAACTCTTCATGACCCCCTCAATCAATTACAGAACCCCATATGAGCTGCAATGCAGTCTTAGCTAGGGTTTTTGTTGCTGTGATAAAACACCATGACCAAAATCTCTTCATCGTACAGCTTGTAGCTCACCATCCAGGAAAGTCAAGGCAAGAACTGGTACAGAGGCCATGGAGGAGAGCTGCTTACTGACTTGCTCCTTGAAACTTGCTTAGCCTGCTTTCTCATACAACCCGGGACCACCAGCCCCAGGGATGGCACTGCCCACAGTGTGTGATCTTTAGTCAAGAAAATGCCCAAGAGATTTGTCTGCATGCCAGTGTTATGGAGGCGTTTTCTCAGTTAAGATTGTCCTTTCCCAGATAGGTCTCAGTTTGTGTCAGGGTGACAGTTTAAACTGTGAACTAGATGCCATTGTTGCCTCACTAGTTAGGGCAAATGTTGCCTATGATCATCAGATGTCGCCTACAGAACAAAATCACCGCCAACTGAGACCCACTGTGGTTGGGTCTAATTTTACCTATAACTTGTGCCTCTTGATGAATGAGTCCAATAACTGTGTTACGTCTCAGCCCTTGAGATCCTTACAGCCAATACTACGTTCAAAATTAATACTCAGTGATTCCTGGCATCAAGCCCAACACTTTACATGTAAGTAGCTTTCCTAAGCTCCTGAACAATGGCATCTAGATCACTGCATATTTTAAATAAGAACTATTTACATATTTACACCAAGAAAGCACCTCTTGCCCTCATGAGAACGCCGTAGAATTCCTCGTGAAGAATTAACCTGTGCTCTGTCAGTTCAGATTTGTCATGGTGCTTTCTTGGTTTATGTTTGTTTGTTTGTTTTCCCTAAGCTGGGCACACAGGTTAATTCTGTTATAGTGTGAGGTTCATATAAAGCATTGGTTCTCAACGTGTGGGTCACGACCCCTTTGGCAAAACTCTACCTCCCAAAATATTTACATTATGATTGTTAACAGTAGCGAAGTTGCAGTTATGAAGTAGCAATGAAATAATTTTATGGTTGAGGTCACCACAACATGAGGAACTGTATGTATTAAGGGGTAGCAGCATTAGGAAGGTTGAGGATCGCTGATACAAAGGAAAGAGAGAACAAGGCTAAATTTGGATTATCTTTTAGCTCAGGTTTAAAATTCAGTGGAGAGTACTGAGTTCCCACGAGAACGGTTCATAATTATTTCATTGCAGTGGTGAGTTGGTGGCTCAGGGACATGAATGCTGATTTCAGGTGACCAGATTCTGATATAAACACCAATTACAGTGGAATTCATTTTCCTGAATCTCATGACTCCGTTCTTTGAATTTCTTCTTTGAATTAGGTTTAAAACCCACTGTGGCCCTGTGTCAGCAAAAGTGTAGACGGATGGGGACTCTGGAGAGCAATTATTGTTCAAGCAACTTTGGTAAGAAACAGAAACCCAGCCTTTCTCTCTAATGAGAAACTTGAGACTGTGTGCTTAATCTCCAAAGCACTCCCTCGGCTTGTCTGGTGGTGATTCGGCAACACCAGTCATTTAACCAAGGAAGCATAGCCCTATCTACCGGAGTGTGTCCACCAGTGCTCTTTGAACTGTTCGGCCTCACAGTGAGAAGAGTAGGCTTTAGAATTAGTGCTCCCTTTCCCCATATCAGTTTAATAAGTTGACTCTTAGTACATGACCCTGCTGCTCTGTATTCTGGCTGACTTCGTGAAAAAAAACAGTACAGTCTTTTCGTCATACGTTTCTTTTTCATGCATCAGAGAATGATTTTCTCACATCTGGGATTCAGCTTAACTACACTGAATGATTAAACTCACATCCAAAAGCTGGCCTCTCTCAGAAAGGAGTGCAAGTATTGCCTCAGCAGTGGATTTCCAGCGTGCTAAGGGAAAATGTGAAAATCTGCCATCTGCTTGCTGCTCTTGTAAACTGGACCCCGAGGAGGGAAACTCAGGTGCTTGGGGTTTCTAAGGGACTTTTCCCAGTTAGGAACTTGCATCATCGTGAAAAGCACTTGAGAACCAAAGACGCCAAATTTAATCTTATTGGGAAAAGACAGATGCTGCACTCAAATAGATTATCAGAAACAAACATGTCCCCCCTCCCAAAGTTCCTGCTCACTTTCAGTGCCCTAAGTGGCAACGGCCTGATGCCCGGGGACTGTCTTGTAGGGAAGGAGTGGATCTTACTGCAGTTTTCTTGCTGAGTTCAAACAGCTGCATAGAAATGTAAGCAAATATTGCCGGGTGTATCTGAGACCACACCCAGGTTAGTCTTCTTAGGTAGACGGGCGAGGAGTTGCGTCTCTGTGCCTTGGGGGACCCCCCCCCATCTTCCTTGGCTACAGACTGACATTGCACAGTGACCTCCATTACCAGGAACAAAGGAAAGTGTGCTAGGATGTGGGACTCTAGGAGCCTGGCGTATTACATAGCGCTGGGACTCACACTGCCCTGTGGCCTTGTTACCTATGTCTAGATCTAGATTTAGCCTATTGTCTATGACTCACTTAGATAGCACAGTGACCAGACATTATCTGGACAGTGAGTTCTCAGCTGTGGATGGAATCCCTCCCTGGGGGCAGTTTTGGTTCTATTAGGGAGTGCTAGTACAAACACACAGCTCACTCTTTAAGTTATAGGTCAGTTCTCTACTTTGATTTTCTAAATGAACTAAACAGCCTTGCTAAGTACTCATAAGTGAGGTTCATAACTCTATTAAGTGGCAATCTATCCACATGTTAGAATATTTTAAGAGGGTCTCCATCTCTTCTTCTTCCTCTTCCTCCTCCTCCTTTTTCTTTTTTCTCCTCCTCCTCCTCCTTCCTTCTTTCTTCTTTCTTTTTCTTTCTTCTTCCTTTGGTTTTTTTGAGGCAGGGTTTCTCTGTGTAACAGTCCTGGATGTCCTGAAACTCGCTTTATAGACCAGGCTGGCCTCAAACTCATTGAGATCCACCTGCCTTTGCCTCCCAAGTGCTGGGATTAAAGGCATGCACCACCACTGTCTGACTCCACAATCCTTTTCTAACCTGCATTTTAGCCACCAATTTTGAGCACTCTTTAACATTAAATTCTCATTTCTGGAATGTAAAAGGTTGAAAATCATTTTCAGCCCTGTTTGGATTTGCCTTCACCGTCTGTTTTCCTCTACAGTGTTAGCCGGTACTGTCATCACAACCATCACCCGCGGTGGGAGTTTGCATGCCACAGTCTCAATCATCAGCATCTACAGGGAGGGCAACCTGGCCATTCAGCAGGCTGGCAAGAACATGAGCGTCAAGCTCACTGTGGTCTGCAGGCAGTGCCCACTGCTCAGAAGAGGTGAGGACAAAGCAGACGGCCTCTCTGAGCCAGGCAGCAGCTGGGGTAGGGAAGTGGAGTTGAGGCTAACACATTGTCCACTTCTGATGGGGAGGGAAGCCTTCAGTCATGAACATAAAGAAAAAAACATTTATTTTTATATTCTCTTTTTTTAGGTCTAAATTACATTATCATGGGACAAGTGGGTGAAGATGGGCATGGCAAAATCATGCCAAACAGCTTTGTCAAGATGTTTAAGAATAAGAACCAGAAACCCATGAACGCCCTGAAGAACAAGCAGTGTTAGCCTGAGCTCAACCCCTTCAGCTGCACTTGTTCGTCGCCTCTGAAAGATCTCTTCTCCCCACATAGAAAAGGCCCATACGGTTTAACGCTGAGCATTCTGAGAGATGGGGCTAAGTTACTCCTCACGTGGTGGGGGTGTGCCCCACTCTAGTGTTGGTGGTGCAAATTCCGAACCTGCACACTGAGGAGCTGCTCCTGGAGACCCCTCCCACCCGCTGCCTGATGGGGCACAGCAGCAAGCACGGGCAGCTTGTAATATACGTCTCTGTAGAAAGATATTCTAGAATTGAGTTGTATGAAGATATAAGAAGGGTTTTATAAAGTGCAATATTTATAATGATATTTGGTTACCTTTAAGCATTTGCTCTGAGGTGTCACATTTTTCTCTTGCATTTTTTAAATCAATGCTTAATAAATATTTTAAGTGATTACACGGCGGCCAGTAAACTTGTTCTCCCAGAAAGTATAGTTGTGGCACCACTCCTGTTTAACAGTGTTCACGGTGCTATTTACACATAAGGTTCTCACTGCGTCAGCTCAGAGCTGGCACTCTAAGAATTCCAGGGATGAGACTTTGATGCAATAATAGGAGTCAGCTCGAAGGGTCAGAAATTGTTCTAAATGCCCCCCTGAGATGTCCATCAGTACCAGGACCTCACTGGCTGAATAGGATGAGCCAGAGGACCCTGCCATGGCTGG
>LOEQ01011721.1:72452-86843 GCA_001685075.1 Bramus lutescens
TCTCTCTCTCTCTCTCTCTCTCTCTCTCTCTCTCTCCCCAGCAAATGATAATACTTAAATGACATTATGAGCTCTTTATGCCTACAGGTTGGAAAACATGTATGAAATAAGGAGAAATGTAATTCCTGGGATGCGGGGAGGGGTGCCTAGCAACACAGACTTAAGTAGAAAAATGTCTTATAGTACTACAACCACTGAAGACATCCGATAAGTATTTTAAGATCGATTGTCCTTCAAAGAAACTTCAAACTCAATTATTTTTATTTGTAAAGTTTATCAGGCATCTAAGGAACAAGAACTGTGCATCTAACACAAGCTATCCCAGGGTGTATGCAAGGAAAGAACACGGGGCACTTTCTGCGAGGTTAATAACCTTAATTCTAAACGTTTAGCAGACAGTAGGTGCCAGGGAAATATCCAGTCTCATTTCATTTAGGAACATAGGTGCAAAAGCTCTAAACAAAACCTTACCAAACAAAATCCATCAAACAAATAGATGGAGATCAAGTAGGGCGTAGCCTAGGAACGCATTCAACAGGTGAAAAGTCATTGGGTATACTCCAGTGCACTAAGAGTTTGGTGCAACTGAACATTCAGAATCCTAAGAGCTCTACAGGTCTCTTTTGGTACCATTCTTCTCAGATGAGATATACACACCAGGATATATATTTACCTATATTATATGTAATATATATGATGCTACATAATACCTATACCTATATAATCCTAAAATAAAAGTTTCCATAGCTATCCTTTGCTATCTTTCTTTGGTTTTCCTAGATGATGTGTCAGGTACAAGGAGACAGCAGCCACATCAGGTGGGTGGTGTAGAAATCTCAGTCAAAAGATTTATCTTCGGAAAAGTTCCATCCCACAGTGCAAGGGGCACAGCTCCCAGACAGTTCACAGATGCCAGGCCCTTAGATGCTTTAAGCCCAGAGCTCTGGTTCTTTGCTAGATATTCCCAGTTTGCTATGGGCCCTCCTAGTCCAGATGTAGTTTGCCAATCAGAGCTTAGGCTTTTAACCATAAGCAAATTTGCCTAGCAACAGAGTTGACATGCCACATTATCGAATTGCTAGGTAACAAATTAGATGAAACTGGGAATGCAGTGCCACTGGTCGAGGGGTTGCCTAGCAACTGGGGATGTAGTGCCACTTGTCAAGAGGTTGACTGGCACAAAGCCTTGGCATGGGTCTCCAGCATAAACCAGGCGTGTGGTGTGCAGCTGCAATCCCAGCTCCTGTTAATAACGCAGAAAAGGATCAATATGATTCCACAATTTTTTTTCATGTTAAAAATAAACCTTGAGTAACCTGTGAATAGAAGGAAATGTCATCAATGTCACAGGGAACCCTTTGGTAAACTTCATGGCTAAGTACTAAAAGCATTTAAAATTAATGATCAAATGATTGTTTTATACACTTTGTATAAAATGGCCATTTCTATTAAAAATTGTACTGGAGGATCTAGACAGTGTAGGGAGGGAAGAAATGGAAGGTATGAGGCAACAATTGGAAAGGAAGGAATAAGGTCAGTATAACACAAAGACGATATGTTATCCAAATGAAAAACTCTGCTGAAGAAACCTGTGGGTAAATAAGGAGTTATTTTATCATAAAAGGGAGAGTTGGCGAGATGGCTCAGCAGGAAAAGACACCACCAAATGAGCCACAAGAGTCTGATCTCTAAAACTCACATAATGGAAAGAGAGAACTGACTCCTGCAAATTGTCCTCTGGCCTCTACATGCATACTGCAGCATGTATGCCCATTGCATACAAGCACACATGTGTACATGTGTCTAAACTAAATAATTAAAAATGCAATTTAAAATAAGGTTTGTCTTAGATATAAAAATAGGCTCTAACTTCAGGACAAAATACTGAATATATTGTACTTTATCATTAGAAGTTTTGAATTAAGTACCATTCACACTTAAAACCTCTTGCTCTGTTTTAACATCGGGTCTGACTATGTAACCCAGGCTGGCCTGCAACTTGCTATGTAGCTTAGGTTGGACTTAAACTCCAGATCTTTGACTTCAGCCTCCTCAGTGCTGAGACTGCATGCACATGTCACCATGATTAGTTGGTGGAACCTATGACTGGGTCCACATGGATGTATTCACAGGTATTCAGAGCTGTAGTCAGACTGTTGTATTCAGAGAAGTTTTGGAACAGACACAGAAATTAATCCCTTGTATGTCTTTTGTCTGAGATCCAGTGCAGAAATATTTACAGAGACATTTTAATGCTATAACTAAAATTCTTGATTTTTTTTTCCTTTGTCATTTATTTTTCCTTTCAAAAGCAAAGTAACTTTAAAAGGCTAACATTTTATTGATTAAATATAAACTAGAAATAATATCTTTTGCTTGAAGGATGTCTATGATATCCTGATAGTGAGACTTAATTAGATTTCGGAGACAAAGCTTTTAGGAATAAAAACCTATTGGGATCATTTACAAGATAAGGCTTTATACATCTGATTCATCTAAAAATAATGTCAGTGGTAACATAATGCAAGGAAGAGCCTCCTAGATGAGAAGAGAAATTACTTGGATTCCCATGCACAGCATATCGTCAGAACTGCAGTGTATGTGTAGAACGAGAAAAGCAAGGAGAATCCTTTCTGAGATCCTTATGGTCTTGAAATAAAATGTGTCCATATTATTTACATCCACATCAAACAGGAAACTCTCATCACACCTCCCTCCCAACTTCACGTCCTCCTTTTATAATTTGTGTGTATTTATAACCCAGTGAGTCTGTTTGGTGCTGCTTATATGCACAGTCGTGGGGCCACCCACTGGTGTAGGGAGCTTCTAGCTCCAGCTGCCATCAGTCGAATAGTTCCTCAGGTAGGGTGGGACCCCAGGAGCCATTCCCCCTCCATGCTGGAATTTTCAACTGTCTTGATCTGGTGCAGGTCCTCATGTAGGTACCCACAGCTGCTTGGAGTTCACGTGTGAACAGCCATGTCATGTACAGACGACAGAATTTCCAGAACGTTTCCCCATCCTTAAGATCTTACATTCTTTCTGCCCTCCTTTCCACAATATTCTCTGAGCCCTGTGTGGGGGGTTGGGAACTGATAATGTTGCATTTATGGCTGAGCATGCAGTTGCTTACACTCAGCACTTTAAACAGTACTGCATCTCTGCATTAATCACTACCCATTGCAGCTGGTGACCAAGGTTCCTCCTGTAAGTCTTGCCATTGTTAGATCTTGCCTGGCAGATCGTCATTGTAGCTTGCAGAGCCCAGCACAGGATAGAAATGTTGATGAAGCAGGGTCCCTCTTCTCTAACCAGTCTGGGTGAGCTTCTGGGGGAAGTCCCCTGTCTCTCCTCTCCCATTTTACCATAAGAACGCTGGGATTACAGACACATACCACTGTGGCTGAGTCCAGCTTTTATGTGGATTCTGGTATCTGACTCAAGTCGACAAGTCATCAAGTGCTTTTGCCTGCTGAGCCATTTCATGGGCCCCTTAAATAACACTCCTAATGGAGGAAGGCAGAGAATGGATTGTTTGCTAATTGCAGAATGAGGAGAATGGAGCTTGTCCATAATTTTGATTGCCTAGAACACTTTTTTTTTTAAAAAAAAAGCATGTTTACATCCTTATAAATAAGCATACAAAGCATACAAAGAGAACAGAAAACATTTCCCAATTTTTGTTTGGTGTGGTTGGTGTTCATCTTCAAATACAGATAAAAATAGAATAGATAATGTGAAATTATCAAATGAAAGAGAAAACCTTCTAAGAATATCCTCTAGAAACAGTATGTTTACACATGGTGGGAGAGTATGATACCAGAAAGTGAACATTGACTTACCAGTGAGAAATTCAGAGCAACCATGATCCCTAATATTTTCTTAGTGTAATTTTTCTCTTTGTACATGTGTTCATGTTTGCATATGCATATGGAGGCCAGAGGTTGACATTAGGTGTGTTCACTTGCTAATACATATAATATATATTATATATGCATGTATATATTAGTATATATACTAACATATAATAAATATAAATTAATAGTATATTAGCATATATAACAATATATGCTAACACATATATAATATACATATTCGTATATAGTGTATATGTGTATCAACATACACACATATGTGTATGTGTGTATGTTGTCTCATTTTCCTGATCACGCATGTGAGGAAGGCAGACAGAAGTCAACACATGGTACCTTCCTCTATCACTCTCTACCCTATTTTCTGAGTCAGGCTCTCTTATTGAGCCTGGGCTGCTACTTAAGCCAGACTGGCCAGTGAACCCCTGAGGTCCATATTCTTCAATCCCTAAGTGCTGGGGTTACAGGTTTACATTACCATGTCTGGTTTTTATCTGGGTGCTGGGGATCTGAAGTCAGGTCCTCCTGCTTGCATAGTAAGTTCTGTACCCACTGACCCATCTTCCAAGTCCTCTAACTTGAGAAACCTGAACGTGGTACTCACTCATTCAACAAGACTAGTTGGGTAGCAAGCCTATGTCTATGCCTATCACTGAACCATGGGTGGATGCTGAGGATTGAACTCGGGACCTCAGGCTTACACAGCAAGCACTTCACCAATTGAGCCATTTCCTCGGCCCTTGTTAGTTTAGTTCTGAATTAGGTCTGGTTGGTTTACTTCTCAAGGCTCATGCTCTCTATTTTGAATTTTAGAAATATACTGGGGAAAACAATAATTTGTAAGTCTTAGGAATCCCCAGGCATTGTGGTGCACACCACTAATCCCAACACACAAGAGGCAGAGGTCTACAAAGTCAGCTCCAGAAGGGATAGGACTACACAGAGAAAACCCATCTCAAAACAAACACACACACAAAAGTCTTAGGACTCAAAAATTCCCTTGACTAGGAAGAGATAATATGCATCCATTAGAGATGAGACAAAACATTTCCTTTTTATCTTTTTTATCAGACTAACAATGATTAGTAATTGGTTATATGTGTCCTCTACTGATCAATAATTACAACCTCTAAGGAATAATAGTAATCTGAGAGAAATTTGAACCAATTACTAATTATGATCAAGGTACAGATCTTCACGGGAGCAGCAATGCTGCAGACACTGAGTTTGTTGACTGGTGACATTCCCTCATAGGAGGGGCTGGAGAGGGTCACTGGACTCTCCATCTGAGGGTCCAGCCACTCCTAATCAGATTTATGCAATTCTGCCCTAAGAACACTTGGCCTCAGGGTCTCTGGGAAGGGCTAGAGTATACAGGCTGGGAAGACTGGGGAAAAGGGCTCCATCTATGCAATCATAGGGAAGTCATCATCCATGTTGAGTGCAGTTTCCAGTAAGGATGCTTTGAGGTCATTCATGTTCCTGCCTGTAACCCCCATCCATTGTTCTGTCAGTAAGCCTAATAAACTCAGTTTTCCCAGGGTGAACTTAAAGCAGCCGAACTGGTTAGTTGTTGGAACTGTAGGACAGGAGGCCCTGCTTAGTTCTCCCCACAGGGGCACAATTCCCCAAATACATGGACAATAGATCTCCGTGTTTATTAGAATGCAATACCACTGGATTCTAGTGCTGGAAATCAGTAAATATCGCTAAGAATACCTGAATAAACACACAGATGTGTTAGTTGGTGGACTGAAAGACACTGCTAAAATGCAAACTTTCCAAGTTAGTCTAGATTTAATGTAATTCCAATCAGAATGTCACTTTGGTTTTTGTTTAGAAATTTATCATTCAAGCTTGTGTGAAAAGGCAAAGCACCTAATAGTAAAATTCGTTTTGAACAGTACTGCGCATGTGGTGATTGTCTGTGTGCTCTTCATCGGCCATGCTGCTGGATCCAAATAGCAAGTCTTTCCTGCTCTATAGCAGATTAGTTTTCCTGCAGAAGCCAATTGTAAGATTCTGCTGTTTTCTTAACTCTTTCAATCCACTACAGCATTATTTATTTTTCAAGAGGGTTGACACAAGCATAATCCTGACACATTAAAATTCACACTGTAAAGCAGAGATTCACCATGTTGTTGTGGCTAGTCTGCTGTACGCTCCGCCATCAAGGCTGGCTTAGAACCCTAAAATCCTCCTGCCTCATCATCCTGAACATTAGGATTATAGTCTGTGCCACCAGGTATAGCTTAGAATTCACCATTTTAAATGAAAGTGTACTTTTCTGAGGTGTGCGGTCGATTTTCTTTTGCAGATCCTGTGAGCCACTGATTTGATATCAGTTTCTAACATTTTCTCTTGTCTAATGCTACATGGTGGAGTGTGCTGTCCACAGTCTTTTCAACTAGCTTTTTTCACTTTTTAAGATTCAGCCATGTTATTCCAAGTATCCCGACTCTATTTGTGGTGGCTTTATGTGTTAACTTGCCTAGGACTAATTTCGTTTTCCAGAATTCCCTTAAGAGTGACACAGCAGGTCTTTTGTTCTTTCTGTCAGGACTTTCCTAACTCACATGGTGTGCGGATTCATTCATCTCGATGATGTGAGGCAGACAGCAGCACCTTTCTTTGCTCCTCCTTCAGCATCTGTGATTCCTGAGTCAAAGATGTGTTATCAACACACTTCCAAAGGCAAGTGACAAAAGGCAAGGGCACTGCCACAGGATATGATAGCATGCGGCTGCAGGCATCTTCATGGGTGCCAGCGTGTCTTTGCTCTCTTTGCGTCTGCCTTTCCTTCTGAGTTGCTACCTCAGAGCCTTCAACACAGGACACAAAGACAACAGAACCTGGCCAGCAATCCGAGTGCAATGTCAGACCCAGATATGCAAATATGTGTGCGTGCATACACACTACATACATGCTTGTAACTGTCCTAGCAGCTTTGTTTCTCTGCCTGAACTTGGACATATTCTTTTAATTCTAGATTTATACTATGTAAATATACAATTCACTAGTTGAAAGGCTTTTAGTTGTTTTCAGTTTGGGACAATGAAGAAAGTTCTCTTGGTCACATGCAGATCTTTGTGATGCGGATATATTAATTTAAATATGCTATACTAGGAAAGGGCTAAGAAGCTAACAGTTAAGTGTAATTAGCTATGGAAGTGGGAAGTGTTGCTAAATGTCTGATACTGGTATTTTGCATTTTAGACCTTTGTGGCCATAAGCTTAAAAAGTACTAAATTTTATAATGTATATGAATTATATCTCAATTAAAATTTTTTCTTATGTGTATGTATGAATGTGGATGCTGTGTGACACAGACGCATGTGGATGTAAGGAGACAACTTGTGGGAGCCTCTCCTCTATGCTCTATGTGGGTGGCGGGGGTTGAACTCGGGTCATCAGGCAAGCATCAGGTAAGCATCTTTCCCCACTGAGCTGTCTTGCTATCCCTGTATCTCAAACTTAAAAAGCAGATGAGAGGTTAGAGAGATGGCTCATTGGTTAAGAGCACTGGTCATTCTTCCAAAGGACCTAAGTTCAGTTCCCAGCAGCCACATGGCAATTCACAACTGCCTGTTACTCTAGTTACAGGGGATCCAACACCTTCTTCTGGTTTCTGTAAATACCAAGCACATGCATGGTAAACAAATATACAAACACAGGCAAAATATTCACATATTTAAAATAAAATAACTAAAAAATAAAAAGCAAGCAATAATAAGTAAAATGCTAATGCTCTTATCAATTTATAATCTAATGTCAAATTTTATTCACCTTTTTTCTTACAATATGCTGTTATTCAAAATATACCTCATCAGTAATTCATGCACATAGTAGGCACTCTATAAATTTTTTAATAATTAGGAATTCTTTTTAGAATGACTAAAAATCTTGATATAAAATCCCAATAGGGAAGTGCATAATTCCATTGTAGACAAAATATATAATTTTACAATAAACATTTTTATAAGAATTTGCCCCAAAGAGGGAACACTTAAACTTGAACATTAAAAACAAACGCAAAGCAAGATGAACCCAAACACTAGATTACTCAGATGCCACGTAGGTAGGTCAAAGGCTGCATGCACCCTGTGCACCCTCAACACCAGCTGACACTCAGCTAAAAAAGCAAAGGCGAATTCCTCCCTGGCCATGCTGCAGGAGTGTCTGTGTAACAGCTGGGGAGACCCTTCAGCCACACCCTCATATGAACACCAAAAACAGGTCAGATACACTTTTTATTTTCAAATTGAAAAAACAATACAGCTCAAGCAGCAAGCATGAAGTCACTTTTCTAAAAGCTGTGTTAAACTCTGTGGTCAACACTTCGGGAGAGAGCTCAAGAACCTTCATCTGAACTTGAAGCAGCTTTTTTCAAGGCCCAGATGCTCTCCAGTCATGCCCATTGTGACCACACATGAAGACAAACAGCTTATACTTTGTAATTTACTCAAGTCTGAAAAGTTTGAAGGAAAAATTAAAACCAACCAAATGCCTAGAGAAGTAACTTTGCAAATGCATAAATATGAACAAATATTCTATGGCTAAAAGATGTCTACTATTTTTCAAAAATCACAGAATTCTATAAATATTTAAATATATGAACTACCTCAATACAGAGAACTATGTATAAAACATTAAGTCAAGAAACAAAATTAAAAATATAAAATTATTATAACCATGTAAAAGTAAATATACAACAAAACAATAAAAACAAGGTGAATTTAGATTGATTGAACTAAATAAATTAATTTTTTGTTTGTTTTTTGAGACAGGATTTTTCTGTACAGCCCCAGTTGTCCTGGAACTTACTCTGTAGACCAGGATGGCCTTGAACTCCAAGATCTGCCTGCTTCTGCCTCCCCAAGTGCTGGGATTAAAGGTGTGTGCCACCATGCCTGACTTAAATTCAGATATTCATTAGAGACTTTTCTTTGTTGCTTAAGATTATAGCAAAAGAAAAAAATGTGGTATTTTAGATAAAACTATACCCTTAAACAATAAATACTGAACTCTGTGTGAACTCCTAAAACAGGAGATTTTAAACATCATGAACTCTACATTTCAAGTGTCTCTTAAGGTAGCTGCATTTGCTGATATTCATTTTATAAAAGGGAGTGGGCAATGTGTACATTGATAGCTGCCCCTCAAACATTACAAATTTTAAGCACTGACAAACTAAGAAAATCCAATAGCATGCTAACAAAACCATTTATTTACTGTGTTTTGCTTCTACAAAAAGCCACAGACGGGTTTTAAAAAACTAACTCTATATACATATTTTACATGACATATATTTATGCTATAAATATTTAAAGAATGGCTTTTGTGTAATTGTTTATGTCCATATATATCTTATTAGTTTAGTTGTAAGGTATGCAAATACAGTCTTTCAGATTTGTTATTGAAAATTATTTCTACAAGATTTAGAAAATGATTAATTTCTTGGATAAAACATAGCATATTTAGAAGTCCGAAAGCCAAGCAAATCCCTTATTTCATTTCGGAATTTTGACAGATCTTGGCGCAGTTCATTGAGATTCTCCACAGTGGCCTGGTCTGTGCTCTGCATCTTCTGTCGCATAGATGTCAGGTAACGATGCACCAGGCAGCACATCACTTTCTGGTAGTTCTCGTCTCTCTTTTGCTTCAAGTTTCTCCACTCCTTCAAAACAAGTAATCACATGGTACAATGTCTGCATAACAATGTATGTGTAAGTAATTCATATATATGTAAGAAAATATGTATACACATTCATATATACATATGTATTTGCAGAACTGAGGACTGAGTGAGTTCAGGGCTACACGCATGCTAGGCAAATGTCTACAATCAAGCCATTCTCCAGCCCCAGAGACAATATTTAAATGAGGTAAACTTTACATATATCCACAGATACACATTTTCAACACATTTAGAAGACAGTTTACTTTGGTAAAAGTCATAATCAGTACATGTTTAAAACAATATAGCCTATGTATTGGTCCCATTTACTCTCCTTTAGTTCAATTTCATTGAAAAGAATTTAGTCTTAGTAATGCTCAGTCTACAACAGAGATTCACAAACTACCACCATAAGTCAATAGCCCACTTCCTGTCTTTCCTTCTGAGACAAGAATGGTTTTAAAGATGAATTCTGCAATCAATTTTATAATGGACAACTCAATTTTTTACTTGAATTAAGCAAAATTTTAACCCTACCACAGAGAAATCTGTTTTCCCTAGTAACTTATTACAGTGACTGCTACTTAGCTGTTATATTTTTATTTCATCTGTAAGTTTTTTGGAAAAATTTTCTTTTACACAACTTCTTAGATGGTGTTTTTGTTTTGCTTGGCTTGCAAAGTGTTAAATATTTACTCTCTGGTCCTTTAGGAAATGTACCAATCCTTGGTTTACAAGCAGCATGCACTAGATAAGAAATACACTGAGTAACTTTCAAGACCTAAAAATGGTATGAACTAATAGTTATTCTTTAAATCTATAGTGAAAGACTATGGGATAAGAGTTCATGTGTTAGGGAAATTTGAAAACTAAGAAAAGAACCAAACCAACCCCAAAATCCTTAGTTTTATTTCTTATTCTCAATTATTTATTGAATTTTTATATTAGATACAGCATCCATTAGGGATACAGTGGAAAACATGTGAGGATAACCCTTATCAAACTTTCATATTTGTGTTTTAGTTGTTTTTTTTAACAAAATCTCAATTGTTTGATTTTACCAAAGAAAGAAGACTCGGGAGCCAGATGCTGGGGTGTGAAAACCTGCTAGCTCAGAGAGGCAGAGAAAGTACTCAGGATGACCTTCCTTCCTCTCAGCTGACATCCCAGAAGGCTTCCCACCTTCTCCTCCTCTGCCTCAAACAAGATTTCTCAAATTGGATGTCCCTCCCTTCTATTTCCTGTGCATCTCTATCTATCCTCCTGACTCCCTCTTACTCTCTATAGTCTTTTCTTAATAATCCTATGTTCACTTTCTGTCAACTGGCTACTTGCTCAGCCTCTTGATCTATAGTTAACTATTTAATCCTGTTTACAATATTTAAGCAGAAAGCTCTTGGATTAAAGGTTTGTGCCAGGTCTGAGCCATACCACAATTAGAAACAGGTTTTTCCACTAAATAAGGCAATCTCTCGGGGTCACAGTGTGATGAAGTATCCTGTAACAAACACCTGAACTGGGCATGGTGGCACAGACCTATCATCCCAGCCTATGGTGGGCAGACAGGAGGATTGATGCAATTCTGAAGCCAGCCTGGTTTACATAGCAGGTTGCCTGTCAGCCATGGCTACATAGTCAGTAAGACTACATCTCAAAATATAAAACAAAGAAAAAATAAAAGTGAAATTAGCATTTGTAAAACTGTGATGCAATTCAAGCTTCTAATTTCTCACCTTTAAACTGTTTTGCCGCTTGACCTTGCCTTTCGATGTGTGAGAGCAAACCCACTTACTGAGGCTACTGATCATATAGCAGATAGTCTTTGGTGAAGGAATAATGTTGAAAGGTGGGGGCAGTGTACATTTGTCATCAAAGTAGCTAAGCCATAGCTTTGCTCGAGCAAACTTCCATTCTTTATCCTCATGATTCTATGAGGCAAGAAAAAAGCAGGATAGAAAAAGAACACAAACACAAACATGAACACATATGGACAGGTTGGGGAAAATATTCATTAAAACTGTCTAAATGTCACCACACCTTACAGATTAAAAATTGGCCAAAGATGTGCAATTATTAGACATTATATTTTAAAATCTATATTAATTCCTTAATTCTATAATCGTCAATGATTTGATTTCATGCATTTCATGTGATTTGGAGAGAACACTTACTGCTATCAACTGAAAGCTCTTATGAAGCATGGCTACCAGCAGCTTCGTAAGCACGATCACAACCACGACGTTGTAAGTTCCAACAATCACAGCTCCAACGAAAGACTGTAGTTCTTCTCCATAGCTAAACCTCGTGACAAAGATGGCCACATGTGCTAAGGAGAAAATGTACCAGAACAAAGCAAAGCAGGTGCCAATGAACCTGTAAGGGCAAGTACAGTTTAAAAAGGAATTAATTAGCAAGAACAGATAATGCATTTATATCAAAATTATACATATGAACCATTAATAATTTTGCATAATGCATTATAAAATACTTTTATTGTGTTATTTTTACTTCCACAGTACATATAGTCATATTTTAAATGTTATTTCTGTTTTATGTGTGTGTGCCTGAGTGCATGTATGTGCATGACATACATGCATGATGTCACAGCGGTCAGAAGAGGCACCAGATCCCCTGGAACTGAAGTTATAGTTGTGAGCCATTAGGTAGGTGCTGGAAACAAAACCCAGGTCCTCTGCAACAATAGTAAGTACTCTTAACCACTGAGTCATCTTTCTAGCTTCTAAAGCCTTATTTTAAATGAGAAAACACACTCAAAATTATTCCTTTATTTATTTATTTTTGCTGTCTTTCTAGTCTCAACACAGCAGTTCATAGGTTATCTAGTTAGATTCTGCCAGTCCTTTGCTTCAACCTTCAGATGACTCTATCACAATAGCCCCAAATCAGACAGCAAGGTCCTATATATGATCATCCCTATTACATGTTTATCCTGGTTAACCCAGAAATTTTATTCTTCAAATGAGAGGACAAAGTACCTAAAGAATTGTGGCACACAATATGAACACAATAGATATGCAGTACATATTCATCAGTATTTAAAGGCTGAGGAGAATAAGACTGGGGATGCAGCTCTCTGGTGGTTAGCACTTGCTTAGCACACACAGAATCCTGGCTTGGATCCCCAGCACTGGAAAAGGAACCTGAGGGCAAGTATTCTGTTTACTTTATAGTGGCTGTACCATTCTTTATGATCAACTGGGAGACTGGCCCTTAAGTTCTAAGGATTCTGAATTTTAGTGACCTCTCAAAAAGTGTTGAAAACATGAATGCTCTGGGCTGTGACAGCAACCAACAGTTTCTACAGGTATTTAATAGTTTGGGGTGGAGATGCTGAACATTCTAATATATGGGATGAATAAAAGAAATTTCCCAAAGTGCTAAGACAAACTTCAGTAGAGAAGACACATGCAATGACTTGGATCTACTACTGAAGGTCCTATAGGTAAAGATGATGAAAAATGATCATTTGTTAAAGCTTACAGACATTTAAAAAGGATTTTTTTAAAGATCAATTTAAATAGCTGGGTGTTGGTGGTGCATGCATTTAATCCCAGCACTCAGGAGGCAGAAGCAGGCAGATCTCTGTGAGTTTGAGCCCAGTCTGGTCTACAAAAGCTAGTTCCAGGAGAGGCTCCAAAGCTACAAAGAAACCCTGTCTCAGAAGAAAAGAAAAAAGATCAATTTAAGCTCTATTCATGTAATGACTAACCCATACAGAACTCTGTAGCAGAAAGTCCATCTAGTAAGATCTGAAGCTACTCACGAGTGAAAGGTGTCATTGCTTTGTTGTTCACAGAAGATGCCAACACAGTCCTTCTGCTCTTTGGGAGTGTACCCCTTGTCATAGAGTTGTGTCAGTCCAATTGTGAAGGAAAACAGAACAAGAAGGAACATCCCCAGAAATTTCCCAAAATCTTGTAACATCTGTCCCATCGAAATCTGTAGACATATCACAAGGTGTACATTAAAACTGTTGGGAAAACTGTTTATTTAATATAAAAAAATTACCCAGGATCAAAAGGAGGACTAACACATGAGCCACAAGTCATATCCATTATTTCACCTGGCTGAAATATTTCAGTATGTTAAGAACATCAAAACTTCAGCTGTAGGAAAACAAAACTAAACCAACAAACCCAGCTATCTACCAAAAAGCCATTCTAACCCAACCAGCACTGTGAGTGTTAGATGCACAGCCCTTGCCAGGCGAGGTCTTCAAAGGTTATTATTGCTGTGGAGGGAGACATAGAGATCTTCACCTATTTGTATTATTATTGCTGAGACACAGACTACCCCATGATCAGTCTTGCCATAGGATTCACAAACCTCCTGCCTCAGTTTCCCACATACTAGGATCATGCAAGCATCACCATTGCTGGTAATACAGAGGTTGTTTAAAGGTCAATTGGTAGGAGTAAAAAAAAGAACTCCCTGAAAAATATCAAGGAAAATCAGTGCTTATATTTTTGTGATTTCTTAAAGTTTACAAATATGAACTCATTTCAAAATGCAACATTTCATCTGCTTTTGTGACTGATTCCCAATCCACTCCTAAAGAACAGCATCAGCACCAGAACTAATTTCTTTCCAAGAGTAAGCGTCGCTCCCTCACTCCCCTTTGTAAGACAGTACCAGGTGTGCAAACCACTCTAGCACCAAGAGTTAATAATGACAATCTTCTATACATTAGCATGGGGGCAATGAGATGCTTTATTCAAGGCTAATTTTATTTTCTTTAATACTCCTCCAGTGTCTGAAGATTAGGTAGTTTTGGGGGGCTGGAGAGATGGCTCAGTGGTTAAGAGCATTGCCTGCTCTTCC
>LOEQ01011722.1:9130-27445 GCA_001685075.1 Bramus lutescens
GGGATGGAGGGAGGGGTAGGAAAATGTGAGGAGGGGAGGAGTTGGAAATTTTTAATAACAACAACAATAATAATAGTAGTTGTAAAATATACTTTAAAAAAGAACTAAATAAAGTTATAAACCAAATGGACCTAACAAGATATTTACAAAAATTTCATCAAAACACACATAAACAAATAAGCAAATAATTTGTTTTCAGCATTACATGGAACTTCCTCCAAAACTTAGCAAAGACAAGGACACAAAACAAGTTTCCACTGATACAAGAAACTTATACCACCACAGATGAAAGCTAGATATCAGCGAGATCAGACAAATCAAAAACTCATGGAAATAAAATTCAGTAGTGTATCAATAAAGATATTAAAAAAGAAATTGATGACATTCTAGAATTGAATAAAAATGAATGCACAAAAGTATAATGAAAAGTTTTAAGAAGCAAGTTCATAGCAATAAGTGGATACATAAAAAATTGGAGTAATCTCATACTAGTTACTTAAAAGTATACTTAAAATCTCTAGAACAAAAATAAGGAATCATACCCAATGGAATATAAAGCAACATATAATTAAACTTTAGCCTGAAATCCAAAATCCATAAAATAGAAAGTTTAAAAATATGTGATACAAAGAGCCAAGAAAACAAATAGTTGGTTCTCTGAAAAAATCAATAGACTTGACAGACCCTTATATAAATTAACTAAAATTCAGAGAGAGAGAGAGAGAGAGAGAGAGAGAGAGAGAGAAAGTGCCCAAAACACAAAATTAGATACAGAGAGAGAGAGAGAGAGAGAGAGCCCCAAACACAAAATTAGATAGAGAGAGAGAGCCCAAAACACAATTAGATACAGAGAGAGAGAGAGAGAGAGAGAGAGAGAGAGAAAGTGCCCAAAACACAAAATTAGATACAAACAGCGGGAGAGCAAAATACACACTAAGGAAATCTAGAGAATTATTAAGTACATATTTTAAAAACCTATACTCATGCAAATTTAAAAATCTAAAGAAATAAATCATTTTCTTGATACATAGCACTTACCAAAGTTGAATTATGAACAAATAAGTAATTTAGACAGACCCATAACCCCCAGTGAAATAAAAGCAGTCATTAAAATCTCCAGGACAGAAAAAAAAAGAAGCCCTGCACTGGACAGTTTTAGCACAGAATTATACCATACTTTCAAAGAAGAGTTAACACCAATATTGCTTGGGGTTATTCAGCAAAATAGAAAGAGAAATAACATTTTCCAAGTCATTCTATGAGGGTACACTTACCCTAATGTCTAAACCGTATCAAGACCCAACAAAGAATTATAGGTTAATTTCCTCTATGAACATAGATGGAAAGACACTCAATTTGCAGACCAAATCTAAGAACATAAGAAACCATGATCAAGTAGGGTTTGTTTCTGAGATGCAGGGATGGTTAAATATACAAAAAATCAATAAATTTTACACACCATATAAACAAAGTGAAAATAAAAAGCTACATAATCTTCTTATTAGATGTAGAAAATATTTTTGACAACACCCAACATCCCTTCATGATCAAAGTTCTACATGGATTAGAGATATAAGAAGCATACCTAAACACAAGGGAAATTACAGCAATCCCATAGCTAAAACCTACTTTAAAAAATAGAAACAAAGTAATTTTTCCTAAAATCAGGAACAAGACAATGTTGTCTACTCTCTCTATTTCTATTCAATATGGTGCTTAAGGTGTTATCTAGCACAGTAAGAAAACTGAAGGAGACAAGGGTAATACAAATCAGAAAGGAATAAGTCAAAGTATTTTTATTTGCAGATTATATGATAGTATAAATATGTGACCCTAAAAATTCCACTGGTAATGCCTATAGCTAAATAAATATTTTCAGTAAAGTAGCTGGATGCAAAATTAACTCAGAAAAATCAGTAGCCCTCGTATGTACAAATGACAAACAGAGAAAGAAATTAAGAAACAACATCTTTCACAATAGCTTCAAATAATGTAAAAATATCTTAGGGTAACTCTAAATAAGTAAGTGAAAGTCTTGTGTGATAAAATCTTTAAGGCATTGAAGAAAAAAATGAAAGTATTGGAAGATATCAAAGGCACTCATTCTTGTGGATTGGTAGGATTAATATAGTAAAAATGATCATCTTATCAAAAGCAGTCTACAGATCTGATGCAAACTCCATAGAAGTTTCAAAACAATTCTTCATAAAGCTTAAACAGAGAACTTTAAGCTTTATATGAAAATATATAAAAAAAACAGGATAGATACATTTCTGGATAATTAAAGAACTGCTGGAGGTGTCATCATACCATTCCTCAAATATAACAACAGAACCACATTAATAAAACGAGTATGGAATTGACACAAAGACAGATATTGAATTGAAGTCAGACCTAAGTCTACACATACCTAGGATACATGATTTTTTTTTTAAATAATGAAGTCAGAAACACTCATTATAAAAAGACAGCATCTTCAATAAATGATGCTGGTCAAACTGGTTAGTTACATGTAGAAGAATCCAAATAGATCCACAGTTATCACCCACACAAAAATTCAACTCCACATGGATCCAATACTCAATATAAAACCAGATATACTGAACCTGATAGAAAATAGCTGTGAACTCAATGGCCCAGCAAAGTACTTTTCAGTCAAAACCCTCTTAGCACAGGCAGTAGGGTTCACAATTAAAAATGGGACCTCATGAAAATGAGAAGATTCTACATGGCAAAGGACAACATCATTTGGATAAACTGTTAGCTCAAAAAAAAAACAGAAAAATACCAACTATACATCTAATAGAGGTCTAGTATAAAATTATATAGAACTAAAAGAAAACTAGATATCAAAAACTCCAATGACCCAATTTAAAAGTGATATAAGAGATCTAAACAGAGGATTCTCAAAAGAGGAAGTTCAAATGGCTGAGAAACACTTAAAAATGTTTAATATTTTTAGCTACCAGGAAAGTGCAAATCAAAACTGCTTTGAATCTTCATCTTATACCTGTCAGAATGGCCAAGATCAATAAAGCAAATGAAACTTCATGATGGGGAGGATGTCATTAAAGGAAACACTCATTATTTGCAGGTGGAAATGCAAACTTGTACAGCTATTATGGAAAATAATATGGTGGTTCATCAGGAAGCTAGGAATAGAACTACCTCAAGGTACAATTATACTACTCTTATACACATACCAAAAGGATGCTTCATTCTAAAATTTGCTCAGACTTGTCCATTGCTATTCTATTCATAATAGTTAGAAATTAGAAATAACTCAGATGTTCCTCTCAGAAGAATGTGTCACTCTACAGGGAACGTGATATGTTTACACCGTGGAATATTGTTCAGCCATTTAAAAGACAAAATCATGGAATCTGCAGGTAAATGGATGGAAATAGAAAATAAAGTCATCCTGTGTGAGGTAAACCAGACCCATAAAGACACATACAACATATATTCAAATATATATGGATATTAGCTGTTGACTTAAAGACATCCAAGATATAATCCATAGACCCACAGAGTTTAAGAAAAGAGGGAGGAACTAGGTGGGAGCAGCTAGAACTCACTAGGAAAGGAAAATATAAGGATGGATGGATGAACTAGTGGAATTTGATTTGGAGGATGAAGTGGGAATAGGAAAGAAGATGGGGATAAGGAAGGGCATATGGAAAGAGATGATTAAAATTAAGGGCCATTTGAGGAATTGTATAAAAATGGAATACAGTAGAAACAACATAAAATTTATACATATATTAAAGAGATCTAAATGAAATCAACAAATAATGGAGGGCAGAGTCCAAATTGAAAACCAAATCAACTTCCAGAACCAGGGTTAAGTTATATCTAGTTGAAATTTGGCCATAGGGGTTTGCTGGAAATCCCCAAACAACCCAGACTGCTGCCAAGGCTGTTAAATGTTGCTATCCACAAACTGACAGCAAGGACATTTTGCTGAAGACAGCATCTACACAACTTAGTGAACACTGAGAAGTTTGATGGTGTCTACATAGAGCCTTCACCCCTAAGTCCTAGAGTCTTTAGTACAGGAAAGTATGCTGCGTGTCTCCAAAGGAGAAGTGTAAATACCAGACCAGCCACGAACCCTTTGATAGATCTACAGAGGTATCCTGCCTGCGAAAAATGCAAGTGCAACGGTGGAACACAGATTAAGGGAAAAACCAACCTGATTTTCCTTTGGACACTTTCTATGCGATGGAACTCATAGCCAACACTGCTTGGGTGACCAAGAACTTGTGACAAAATATGGCAGAGAACTAGGGTAAGACTAGATACTGTTGTTCTAAAACAAGCAAACAAACTAACATTATCCCAATGAAATGATTCCTAATCTCATTCTGCTATACTTCTAAATCAGTTCCTTTCTCAACTATCAGCAGAGAAATTTCTTTATGCAGTACATGGGAAGACACACAGAGACTCACACCTGACAGCCAGACATCACATGGAGAGTGAGAGACCTTGGGACACTCAGCCCTAAAGAGGATGTCTCCAACGAATTACTTCTCTAGACGCTCAGAGAGTACTGCAAAAGAGGAGAAAGAAAGAGTGTTATTTTAATGGCTTCAGAGGTTGGTGTTTTTATGGGATACCTGAGTGCACGGACAGGTACATATCTGCCTCTATATCTGTTACTTTTCCCTTTTCTTAGACTCTTCTGTTTGGTTTGTCTTATTCCAATGTATTAGTTTTTGCTTTATTCATTATATATTGTTTTTTAAATTTGATTTTTATCCCTTAGAAGCCTTTTTTTTGTGAGAGTCAGAAAGGGGAGGAGGTAACCTGGGAGGGAGTGAAGCTGGAAAGGAACTAGGAGCACAAAGAAGGAAAACTAGCAGGAATTATGTGAGAAAAGAAGCTATTTTCAATAAAAGGAAAAATGGACAATTTTTGAAAAGAGCTGAAAAGTAAAACTGATTTTATCTCTTTTCCCATTTTACCTACATCATTTTGGACATAATCACATAGGAGAAATTTACTATGTTTTACTCAATTTTTTTCTCATTTGAGATGGTGTCTCACTGTGAAGCCTTGACCACCGTGAAACTCATTATTACATGAACCAGGCTGGTCTATAAGTTGCAGCAATTATATTGCCACTGGCAACTGAATGCCGGAATTATAGGTATACATTGTTGTGCTCAATATGGAAATAGTATTAGGCTGTTTACAATTAATGTGTTTTATAAATACAGCAATAATCTAAGCATTATCTACATATCCTCATGAAAAAGCTATTTCTTAAACCTGAGATTTGGAATAATCTATAAGTGGATCTGAAGGATTTCCCCAAGTGGAATTTCCTTGTCTCAATATCAGCAGAAATTACAAGGCTTGTTGTGAAAAACAGTTCATAGTTTTGGAAGTTCTGAACAACTATTAAGTAAAGAATAATGTACTACTGTACTCAATTTCTGGCATACGCATCCCTGACTCATAGTATGAATAAATAGATATTCTACTCAGACAAAAGTGTTGTTGCTAACTTTTGTATAATCCCTTTGCCCTCACTTAGACCTAATTCCTCATAATATACAGAACAATGCCTTGTGTTGCACAATCAGTATTAAGTGGATGTTTTAGTGTTTCCTGGGCCATTAATGAAATAACTTACTTATTGTAAGGGATTTCATTCGTGTAAGTTTCTATGTAGTGTGATTATGACTCTGGTTGCGTTCAGTTTTTCAAATTTGGTTAAAATCATGTCTACTTAGTTCTTCTTCTAGCTATCTGCTTTCCTTACCAGAGTTTGAATTGCTCTGAATTCGTCACAGAGATAAATGTTCAGGGAAGCTGATTACACCAACTCTTTAAATGACTTAAATGGCTGTTAGGAAAGAAAATATTAATTAAAAATATACTCAAGTAATAGCATATTTTACAATGGGAAAAATGATCTATAATGTATTTCTAGGTTTGTAAAGATGCCAAAATATATTAACTTTTAAAACAATAAGGGCCATTCTAGGTCTGAATGTATAATAAAAAATCCTTATTTTCCTAAAATAAATGGATTTGTGTCTATAAACATAGTTAAAAGGTGTTAGACAGATGAATAGATGGATTGATGGATGCATGACACATATTATAGAAGTAGAGGAGGAGACTACCCTGGAAAAAGAAATGTTTTGAAGAGAAAAACATTAATAGCTGATGTCATTTCTAGGGACTGCAGATACGCTATAAAAATTGAGCTTCTCTTTTCTTTTTATACAATGTTTGAATTTTATTGGTGTATGTGATATTTAAATCTTTATAATTATTGACAGTGTATTTACTTTCCATCACAAGTGTTCTCCCTGCCTCATCCTTAGACAGTAATTTTTACTGTCTCTCACTCTCTAATAATAACAAGCATCTGCTGTTCACTGTTCTTTGTCTGCAGCATCCTCCTACTTCAAGTTCTGCCTGACTTTACTTTTTAAACTTTAACCTTTTTCTCTTCTAGAAGAAAAAGAAAAACAAAAACCAAAACAAGCCACATGGCCATCCATAACCATCTCCTGAAATCTCTTGAACACCATTTAAAGAATTTTTCCTATTAGGAAAGATACCAGAAATTATTTTATGAAATGAGTATGCCTGTTTATACTCACATAAAAATTATATTTTACATAAACATTAGATACTAGAGGATGCAGCGTCTTCATATTTTTCCGAAGTTGATTGATATTTTGATTCCATTTCACATACAAATATCTAATTAACTACTTAAATCAAATATTTCTAAGTGGGAGATATAACTTCAGGTAAATATGTTTTTCTTTAGCAATCACGAATCCATGTTGAACATTTGAAACAGTAAAAATTACTGCACATAAGAATGTAAACCTAATTTAGATGACATTTTCCCAAAGGAATAAGTTCTACACTTAAGCAGTCACTGACGTAGCACACAACCAATTAGTGGGTACTGAGACTTTGTAGATGCCTCCCTAAACTTCTAAAACTTCACACTTTAAACAAAATTGGCCTTTACTCACTTGTAAGGTATCAGCAGATTCCATGACATTAGATCCATCACTTCCTAGAGATGTCCTGTTGAGTGACCGTCTTATTACTGCATTGCTGGCATTGAGTGACCATCTTATTAATGCATCGCTGGCCTGTAGAACCACATCTTGTGCTCCCATCTTCATCCTTTACCTTGTTTTGTCGTTAATATAGTTGCATATTTCAGTGTTATCTGATTCATATTGTGTTTGCTTCATTTCCATTCCATCAGTTTAGCATCTAGCACTGTTTCATGCATCTTTAATAAATGCTGGTTGCTTCTTAATAAATGTCATGAACCACAGAGAGATAGTGCATGCAGCTCAATGAGCAGATGAACTACATTCATCCAACAAGCATAGAAGCATATTTGCTGTGTATATTGTGTTAGATGGTAATGGGTAGCTGTAAAATGATTCCGATTACTCAGCACTACAATGAAGCCACGGAACTGGATGATGGCAAAGGTGAGTCACAGTCTAATTCACAAATTCCAAACGTAAATTTCTAACCATGAAAGTAAAGTCTTTCTTCTTGATGTAACCTGACAAACAGGGACGTACAGTATTTATATGTAAAAAATATTTGGTAATTTGAGCAAATATTTGGTTAGAGTAGTGAAGTGGTTATGGACTCTTACCTAATTTGAAGGATATCGGCAAAGAATAATTTTGGTAATGTAAATCTCCAGATGTGTCTTTAAGGAGGTGGCAAATAGAACAATAGCAAATTTGAGTGCATTCCAAGCTAAACTTGAGGAGTACTTCTTCCATCCTTCATACTTTATCCTCCACATTCCTAAGAAAAACCACATCCTCTTTGTTTGATGGAATAATGAGAAGCTAATTGGCATTTATGGTTACTAACAGCATGGTCAACAGAAGTCCAAGGATAACTGAGACTTCCTAGACTCTGAGAAGGGAAAACGTAGGTTTCACAATTGCTTGGAATTTCAAAACATAAGAACAACCAAAGAGAAAAGGGGAGTGGATTGAAGAAGCAAAGTGTTTTGTTTGTTTGTCTGATTGATTGATTTGTTTGTTTTTTAGTTGATATTGCTCTGTGTGATCTTGTCTGCATTTTAAACCTATTGGAGATCTATTCCAAGGAGTTATTTCTATATGTGCCTGGCTGGAAAAATTATATATAAGAAGGGTCAGTATCTAGGTTACTGAATGTAATCTAGTAAATTGGGAATCTGACATAGTTGCTTGCTGGGAGAAAGGAGGCAGGGTCAGAAAGAAGNGGGAAAACGTAGGTTTCACAATTGCTTGGAATTTCAAAACATAAGAACAACCAAAGAGAAAAGGGGAGTGGATTGAAGAAGCAAAGTGTTTTGTTTGTTTGTCTGATTGATTGATTTGTTTGTTTTTTAGTTGATATTGCTCTGTGTGATCTTGTCTGCATTTTAAACCTATTGGAGATCTATTCCAAGGAGTTATTTCTATATGTGCCTGGCTGGAAAAATTATATATAAGAAGGGTCAGTATCTAGGTTACTGAATGTAATCTAGTAAATTGGGAATCTGACATAGTTGCTTGCTGGGAGAAAGGAGGCAGGGTCAGAAAGAAGCCATGTAACCCTTTCAGAGCCAGATGGAACTTTACCCAGTAAGTCATAGCCACATGGTAATACACACATTACTAGAAATGGGTTAAATTAAATATAAGAGCTAGCTAATAAGAAACTAGAGCTAATAGGCCAAACAGTGATTTAATTAATACAGTGTCTGTGTGATTACTTCATGCATGTGCTGCTGGGCAGCCAGGAAACAAATAAGCAACCTCCTACAACAAACTGGCACCCATGTGGCCAACTAGAATCTATGGAAAACCTGAGAAAGCTTAAAATAGAATCCAAGACACACACAAAAAAACCAGTTAAGATTATTTGGTAGTGGCATTTTCTTGGTTGGGGTCTGTTACTGGATGCAAGCAAAGGCATGGCTCCTTTAAGGGAGGTTTTCCTCATTCAGCAGTACCAGGAAAAAAAGCCACACTGTTTTGAAACTGTGCTATTTTGAAAGTGTGGCTTCCTGGGTCATGCTGCTAGCACACATCTGATTCTTTCAGTAGGCTGAGGATTTAAATGGATTACAACTTGCTTATTGACAATATAGACTGGCTGAATGCCTAAAAATAGGGGATGTGATCATAACTCTCAGAGGCAGCAAACAGCTCCACCAAGCTTGGCTGAGTGGGGCAAACAGGCAGTTTTGTATTTCCCCTAGCAATGGTGCCACTTAAGTTCATAAGAAGGGCTTAACATTTTAAGAAACACTTCTGGTCAGAAAATAATTACAGCTATGCAATAAAGACAAATTCAAATGAAAAAGACCACTAAATGAGACAATGAGACATTGTGTTCAAAAAATGTTCAAAGGCTTGGGAGACAGAGGAAAAAGACTATAGAGAGTTATAAAAGGAAATAAATGATTTTAAAAAAAGAAAAAATCTTTAAAGAGACAGAGTACAGATAGTCATAGATTAAAAGGATTAAAGAAAAATAAGCCATGTAAAGATGGAAAATTCACAGAGAGTCTGGTTTAAGTATATTATTGTGTTTTCTTTGAATTGCTTGACTGTGAAGGAGCTAAGCACAGAGAGATATTTAATTGTATGGTCTGCTAAGTTAACCATCACATATATTTTAAAGGTATCTTGATTTCAGAATTAGGGTCTAAGGATATGTTGCTTTGGAAAAGAGATTCTTCTTTTGTTTCCACAGAAGATGAGAACCTATGGATTAATTCCAGAATAATGTGGTTTGATAGACCAAGTCACCCTGAGAAGTTGGCTTGACCACCATTCAAAAAATTACTTCATCCAATAAACAGCAGGAAGCAGTTTAGAGAGAACTGTGCCCAAATTCCCAAATATTGTTTATAAATGCTTGTTTACATTTAAAAGAGGATATGCTATAGAGATTTGCATTGGTATGGATATTAGTTTATTGATACAAATTTAAGGTAATTTTGCTATACTGTATATACGTATTACTGATATTGATTAACGTATTATGTTTGTCCAGCTCATTTAATAATGTAATGTAATGTATAATTAAGAAACATAAATTAATAGAAAGTCATCTATAACAGTCAAGCTTGTAGTCATGTTAGTTAGATTTTCTAGATGTACAGTAATGTATTTCAGATGGATAGGCATTCTTCAAACCTTTCAAAGACAACAGAATAAGGCATTTAAAATGTTTAAGAACTTAGGACTTTTCATGACAGTGAGAGACATCTGCTCCTGGCAGCACCAAGATACTTCAAAAGGAATGTGGGCACCGAAGCAGCTCCTTATAGAGTTGGTTAGCCATTTGGGTAAGAAGCTATTTTGCCTGGACTGTTTGATGAACTGGACATACAGGACCTGAAGAGAAATGACTGCTGGACTTGCCTAAAGGTGAGATGATCATTTGGGGTTCCTGCTTCATGAAAGACTCTACTAGACATTCTGCAGGACACAGAAAAATGTGACTGACAAACTGCAAATATAGGCGGAACTGTCTTTGAAATTTCCTGCTTCATGGGAAAGTCTGCTGGATACTATGGGGCTGTTGGCTGAAGATGGATGCCCCAATGGTACAGAAGACATTTGGGTGATTGTCCAGGCAGTGAGATGTCTCAATTAATTCTAGAGTTTGGGAAGTTGTTTTCAATGTACTTTCTGCTTACCTAGGTAATATTATATCCTTCTGGAGTCTTTGATGGAGTTGAAGAATTTATAGTTATAGTTACAATTTTCTTTAGTTATGATAAAAGTAAAGTAGATATAAATATTGTAACTGTAATTTTTACTTGAGTCCTCTTTTATATGTAATTTTACTATGTTAAAGTTAAAACCTTCTTTTTTATTTAAACAGAAAAGGGGAGGTGATGTGGGATTCCCCTCTGTATGCTGTGATTACCATTAATAAATAAAGAAACTGCTGTAGACCTATATCAGGGAAGAAATTAGCTAGGTGGGGAAAACTAAACTGAATGCTGGGAGAAAGGAGGCGGGGTCAGAGAAAACCATGTAGCCCCACCTAAGCCAGAGGGGAGGTTTACCTGGTAAGTCACAGCCACAGATTACTAGTAATGGGTTAAATTAAAATGTAAGAGTTAGCCAATAAGAGGCTAGAGCTAATAGGCCAAGCAGTAATTTAATTAATATAGTTTCTGTTTGATTATTTCTGATCTGAGCTGCTGAGCAGTAGGAAACAAACAAGAGGTCTTTTATAACAGTTGATAATGTTAAATATCTAAATATCATGTTGTACAACAACTAAATTTCACCAAAAATTATCAACCAGAAATATAGTATATGGTTTAATCTTTAAGTTTCATGTGATTTTGGATACATTGTGTGTTCTATAAATGTTTGTAACACAAGCCATACCAAATCAAACCCTTGTATGGTCATTGCAGGTATGGATACAGTTTGATTGTTCTGTGAATTAAAATGTTTTCTGTTAATATTGATCTCAAAATTACACTTGATGTGTCTGTTCTGTCAAGTGAGTATCAGTTACTATTCCTTATTAAAAATAATCTTGTTTGATGTATATATGCCAGCTTATTTCTTCTAAATGGGCACAATGGGTAAAATATCTCCATGTCAACTAAATCAGCAGACATGTGACATTGTGTTCCTTACTAATTCAAGACTTTATTTATTTTTAGTGTCTGCAATTCTCATAAAGGTCTACACAGTGATTGTGAGCTGAAAATGCTTCTTTAAGCTGTGTAATTTAATCAACCTGAACTTGCCAGTCTCTCAAGCCCTTTAGAAGTTGATGTAATTTTCCCCAGTCAAGCTTTCAAGTGAAGAAGTACTTGATACTGTTCATTCGTAGCTGGGTTTTGTCCCTTAATTACAACAGACTTGGGTGAAGCTGGTTTGGTAGGCCATAAAGCTGCTGCAAGGACTGGATGACATTATGTGGCTGAAGAAAATATTAGAATAAATGTCCAAGATTCTCACAAAGAGGTGCTTATCTGTGTATGTGCACAGATACATAAACATGTGAGTAAAATGCATATACATACAATTAATCTATAAGAACATATACTCATACATATGCCTTTATCTCATCAGTTGACAGCAAAACATTTAAAGTACTTTATATGAATACACAACATTTTAAAATCACTGAAATCAGATACTGTTATATCCTATGAAGTATTTCTGTGTTTTAAATGTGAGGCCTGAATGTCTAGTCCTCACACAGTCTAGTTTCAGAAGTACTTGCCTGAGTTCTATGTGTGTCAAGTTTCATTTGCATTTTTTTACCCAAGCCAACATATTCTAGTTTTGTTCAATAACAATCATATTTTAATTAAAAGCTTGATGAAGTGATGAGATAGGGTTATGAAAATGAGTTGTTTCTCCATCAGAACTTCTTTGGAAAACATACCAATGTAAACTGCTAAATTCAACTGTTGTTTATAAGAAAGAAAAGCAGACTAGTGTCAATGGAAGAGATCAATGTATTTTACCCCCAAATATAAGCAACTAAGAGTTTATTCTAGTTTATTCTAGACCACAATTCTAAAATACAGCAAAACTTTGATGTGACTTACGGAAAAAATGGATGCCCAGTCTCTGAGTACCCATTAAGAAAAGGACCTGAACTTCAACAAACATAACAATTAAATAGATTAATGCATAGTATGATATTAAGATATGCAAGTGTCGATTCTAATAACTTTTCGCTGCAGTAAAATCGTTGAATGACAAGTCAATGGGAAGAGTTGACTGAACCAGGCAGGAGAACAAAAAGTCTCTCTACTTTTGAAGGGTCATCCTGGGCCACTGACTTGGTGCCAATAGTCATAGAGAAGCAGGATTAGCAAATTGTTTGAAATTAGTTTTCTTTCCCTTTCCGCTCTCGATGGAAAGGTAGATATGAAAAAGGAATGGATGAAAAATTCTAGAAGCAATGTCTCTTTGATTTGAAGGGACCTTCTGGGGAACAAAGCTCCCCTTCTTTCTTAGAAAGTTGATCATTTAACAAAAGTCAGGAAAATCTACCCAGAAACCATAAGAGACAAAGAAAGTTGCCTAGCAACTGATGACACAAGAGCTGATAATTTTGTGAACTGTAGTGAAAACCGACTCCCAGGCCAAATAAAAAAGAGTGTTTTAGTCTAATACCAGAAAAGGCACTTTAAGGAGAGAATAGCTATTAAGAATTTTGCTTTGTAGAGCCTTTATTTACAGAGTACCCTAATGAGGACTTGTGTTAATGTTTAAATGACTTACTTCATCTCGTATTGTAATTTATTTCCTCTACATTTACAATCAACTGAATCAGGGGAGAAATTTTGCAGAAAGAATCACCAACTGATTTTGCCACGAATTAAGGAGGAAAGTTTTTCTTTGAATTAGTGTAAATATTTTAAGCCTGTGTAATTGCAGTATTGTTTGACCAAACTATCATATTTCATAGCACAAGTTTAGATGTAAAATATACTAGAGTCTTGATTGCATATATGGAAATAGGCTAAAATAAAATTTCAAACAAAGATGTTCTACAAATAACATGGACATTTTAATGAAGTAGATTATATTTCTTATATTATGGGGAAACACATTCTTGTTTTTTATCTTAGTTTCTATAATTTCATTATATATTTTGTCAGGAATGCTATAATTTCTTGTCAACTTAAGTACATTGCATTTTATTAAGGGTAAGTAGATCAATTTTTTCCTATTGTTTATTAACATTAAGGTATTATATATGCATTTAATTAGCACTTTATATGTAAATTAAGCAATGGCACTGAATGTCCGTGCAATGGCTTTTTTAGAAATTTTATCAATTTGTAACTGTCTGACACTGGCTTTTATCCAGCCAAACCATATAGCTCATTTTCTTAAAAATTTGTAGTTCTGAGTGGTTTTATTCTGTATAAAACTTTAATTAACAAACCCATTTAGCCCTAGAGTGCTTTTCAGTGTTTAGCCTGGTCCTAAATCCCCTACAGAGAAACTGGATCCTGTTTTCTAACCTCTAAGCTCTAACAAGTCTTTTACATTTTGTATATCTCATGTTCTCAAAACTTGATCACAATATTTCTGTTCTTCTCTGTTTCTGCAATTTTAATTCTATAATTTATTTGAACAGTATATCTGAAAAACTGTCCTAATTCTAAAGTCAGAAGGAAGATTTTAATGTCACCTGTATCTTCAAAAGAGAGACAAAAGCTTCATGTTTAACATTTGTGTACTTTCCTTGCTCTCCTAGAATATGGGAGTTTATAAAGTTAGCGGTAACTTAGGTTTCTTTTTAAGTGTTTTAATGTTCTAGCTATATTCTTATGAAAGACTACAAAAATGTGTTCTTTAATAAGCTATCAAGGGTTTATTTAAAATGTGAGAGAAGTTTGGGAGAAACAGAAACCTATTACCAATTGTATATAACTGAATCAAAGATTCCAATGAGAAAAGAACTGACAGATAATTTGATCTGTCTTTAGTTGGCAAGAATGTTAAGATATAGAGTGTGAAGAGATTTGTATGAAATCCCATATTGCAGACTCAAAGATAGAGTGAGATTTTTGAATAGCTTTTAAGATGCAGCCACTTCAATTAGACTTAAACTCATTCATTTTCACAATCATATCCTAAATCAAGTCATGGGCTCAAATAACTGCACATAGAAGCCTTAGACTCAACATCCTACAGTTAATTAGCTCCCCCACCACGTTCCTCATTTACCTAGGCAAAACAATGGGCTGGTGGAATATTTTTAACCTTTTATTTTTATCTATTGATAGTGCTGAAATGAGGTGATGTGAAAAAAAAAAACAAGTGAGTTGTAATCAGGCATATCCAGATTTTAATCGTCACACTGCTATTTTCTAGCTGTTTATTTTGCAGCTCTTCTATGTACTTGTTCTCATCCTTGGCTTGCTTGTTTGCAAAGTCAGAACATTGAAAATATAACACCTAATACTATCCAAACCCTGATCACTGCATAATGGTCTAAAACGCTTTATACTTATTGTCCTTAACCCGAAAACATCCCTCTGAGGTAGGCGCTGTTATTACACACACACTTATGGGTGAGGTAGTTACTATAATGACTCCCCCATTACAGATGTAATGAAGGCTTGGACATGGTAATTGATGTTTAGAGGCACATAATTACAGGGAAGTGGGGCTAGAATAGAAACTCAGCTCTTGTGACTTCAAAGCCCTTGCACAAATTGACAGCGTGATGATTAGCTGCAGAGGACACCACTACTATTTGTTCTGAAGGGTGCTTCTCAGGATTCAGGTTGAGTTTTGTTAACACAGGATATCCTGAGCCATGAGTTAATTTTACCCTTGTTAGTGGTGAGATTTCAGATCATACCCATGCACCTCCTATTACTAATTAAAGCCCCTGGCTACTTTGTCTTTTAATGCTGTATTTTTTTCAAATTCCACAATGTCTTGGGTTTCCCAAAACATGGTAGCCTTCATCAATTTTGTGAAGCAATGTCCTCTACTAATCCCTTTGGTACAATTACTATTTATGACGGTTTTTGCTGCATTCAGTTTCTGAGTTCACTGAAGTGGAGGGAGGAATTTCCTCTAAGATACTATTACTGCGTTGTGTGGGGAATATTTTTCTTAACAATTAAGTATGAACTTCTGAAGTAGACTACACCAATGCACTCATTCTTCTCCATAATATTTTGTTCAATTTAAAGTTCCATGGTAATATTTTAATTACTGTGAATTACATTTATTAATACTAAAAACTACAAGTCTTTGCTGGATCATAATAATTTTAGGGGTAAGTAATCCAATATTTAATAATTTACTTAATATAAGCAATAAATGAAATAAAATGCTAAGCTATAAAAATTGTATATAGTCATTGTTCTTGGCACTGTGGTCCAAAGGGAGGTTTTCATTTGAGTGTCTACTATATATTGAACAAATAGTACATTTTTTTACCCTCCTGTTAGCCCTCTTTATTCCTCTAGACAGTTTCTCTCCTACCCCCACCAAAACATCTGGCGTAAGAGAATAAACCATCCTAAATATCGTCAAGGAGAGAAGAAAGTTACCAAAAGTTCCTATATTACTTTTTGTTGTGATAAACACCATGACCAAGACAATTTACAGCAGGAAGGGACTATTTGGGCTATGACTAAGATTTCATCATGGCAAGGAAGAAGTAGGCGTGGCATTTAGAGTAACAAACCGAGAGGTCACATCTTGAAAATCAAGCACAAAGCAGAGAAAGTAGGCTGGTAATACTGTGATTTAGTTAGAGCTTTTATGGCTGTAATGAACTAACTGCATGACCAAAGCAACCCAGCAAGTAAGAGGTTTATGAGCTTCTGCTTAAGTCAGGACCAGAACTCTAGCAGGGCAGGAACCTGAAGCAGGAACGGAAACAAACATCAAAAAGGAATGCTGTGTACTGGCTTGTTTCTCCACAACTTGATCAGACTGCTTTCTTATAGAGCCCAGGACTGCAGAGCCCAGGACCACAAGCCCAGATACCACCCATAATGGGTTAGGCCATTCCCCACAAATCATTAATATAGAAAATGCCCTACAAGCTTGCCTACAGTCTTATCTTGATCTTAGGTTGCCACCTCTCAGATGACTTTAGCATGTGTCAAGTTGACATAAAACTATCCAGCACATGGTGTAATTCCCCAAACTCCCAAAACCTGCCTCCTGTCCATACTTCCTGCAACAATGTCACCCCTTAAGCCCCTTAAATGGATCCAGCAGCTGGGGGCCAAGTGCTCAACTGCATATTATGTGTGACATCTCATTCACACCACCAGCAGTACACATTCATTCACGTTTTTTCAGTCTCTTTGAAATTTTTAAAACAAAAGCTAACAAGGACAAGGGCACATCCAGGCACTTTAATGGATTATTTGTGCTATGGTTTGACTACTTGAGACCCATAACTATTTGGCTATAGTTTAACGTTGTTGAGCCTGGATAGTTGGCTATTTAGGGATAGGATTTTATAGATTTATATTTTTCAGTTATACTATTTGTTCTTTTGTCTATAAACAGGCATTTCATATATATATANACACACACACACACACACACACACACACACACACATATATATATATATATGAGGGAGAAAACCCTTCAGACCTTATAGTCATAAAATACTGTGAACTTATGATTGAGAGAGAGGTAAATGAATCTGCAGACCACTGAGACCAGTGAATCCCCAAACTATTAAGGAATATTTTTGTTTGATTGTTTGAGACAGAATCTCTCTGTAGTATTGGAGCCTATCCTGGAACTCACTCTGTAGGCCAGGCTGGCCTCGAACTCACAGAGATCTGACCATTTCTGCCTCCTGGGTACTGGGATTAAAGGTGCATACCACCACCCCCAACTCTACTAGAAATCTTCATATCAATATATCCCCACACTTGCATCCAGGTTTCTTTGACTCAAGTTCTTACTACAAATATGGAAGATGATATAGCAGGGGTCAGAAGAATAGTCTGAACAAGGAGCCACACTCATGTTTACTTATGCCTTGGCCCATTGTTGCATCTATAGAACTTTGGTTGGCTAAGAGTTTCTGTCTCTTGTGTGTGAGAAAAGCAAGGAGGAAACATCATTCTCACACTGAGCTCACAAATCACGAATTCACATTCTCAAATGATAGCTGGGCTGAGAATAAAGAAAAGAATGATTCGATTAAATGCTTATGTTTTGGAGTTTTCAAGTGTGGTAGAAAAGATGTGGAAGAGGAACATGATTTACTTTTGCAACTGCAAGAAACTTCAACAGGACTTGATATTTTTCATCAGCTAGCAGGCAAGGAAAAGACGCTCTCTATCCTTGATTCTGAGTATGCCCCAATCAAAGCCCTGCACATCTGTTTCAATTAGATTAAAATGCAAATGATTCTCAATTGTTATTCCTTTTAATATTATTAATCAAAACTATTTCTTAATTTTGCATAATATATCAGGTTTTGCAGAGATGTTTTTTCCTGTTACCTCATGAGAAACTCAGTAGCCCATCACTATGAAAAATAACAGCTGCTCATATTTTCATAGAAACATTTTTGATATTCAACAAGGAGCCATGGAAATGACTGGAACATAAGTTTAACAATATTTTAAAATATCAACATATTCTTCGTTTCAACAAAAAACCTAAAGAGTGATTTTTTTAATTTAATTTTTTATGTTTTTTTATTTTTTTATTAAAAATTTATACCTCCTCCCATTTTCTTCCCCCTCCCCCTAATCTCTCTTTCCCTCCCTCTCCAGTCCAAAGAGTAGTCAGGGTTCCCTGCCCTGTG
>LOEQ01011723.1:5601-26749 GCA_001685075.1 Bramus lutescens
GTGTGTGTGTGTGTGTGTGTGTGTGTGTGTGTGTGTGTGCATGCCTGTAGAGGCCAGAAGAGAGTATCCTGATATCCTGGAGCTGGAATTACAGTTGGATGTGAGTTACCCAGCAAGGGTACTGGGAATTGAACTTGGTTCCTCTGAAAGAAAAGCAAACATTCTTAACTGCTGAGTGAATCACCTCTCCAGCTTGCTCTTAAGATAGTTTAGTACTGAACCTGAAATAGAAACTTGGGGTAAGGGTATAGATACCCACATTTAAATTTAGATTTTTGAAATATTTCTAAATGTACATGGCAATCTATTTTGGAAACATCCCCCCCTTTCTCCCGTTCTATTGACTGTAGCTAACACAGTCTACCAGGATGATCTGAGTCCAACCTCCCCTTATAAGCCAGCTGTATATATCCCCCTGAAAAGCTGGGCTATTCCCCAGTGGTTACCTGTCTAGAATGTCACATTTGGTGAAAAGTGGGCTGCTTTTAGAATTAATTTTATCCTGGGGCTTTTTTCTTTCTTATTTTGGGAAAAACTCTACCAGGATCATTGTCAGTTAGAATTCAACTCATTTGAATAATTTCCTTAGCATTGATGGAGTGTCAAGTTGAAAAATGCATGAACAGTGTACTGCAGCCCATCCCGAGATCTCACCATAGTTTCCTAGGTTCAAGAATCTCCATGCTCTTGAGAATGCATTTTCTAATGACGGGCCTCCAAGGCAGCAACCATAGTTTTGATTGGTCAGCTGTATTAGAAAAGCCCATTTTATCCCATGGTGGAAATACAGGAGAGACAGGTGAAATTTTTAAGAAAGAATAGCAATAAAGAGAAAGTGAAGAACAGCAAAAAATAAAGCAGAAATAGAAAGAAAAGATGAAAAAAGAGAACTGGGGTTTGCCAGTCACTTCTACAGAATTCATTGAATATTTTTCTTTTCCTGACAGTAGAATCAGGAAGTAACGATCAGGGAGGAGGCTTCCAAAGCAGAGTTCCTATAGTTCAGGATATTACTGTCTTGCTGTAATAGCCAAGTGACTAGAGAGTGTGTAGACACTGAGTCTGTAGCATGGTCTGTGACTGTATGATCAGGGTATCTACTCTACTGTATAGAGTTTGAATCAGACTCCTCTCAGATGGGACCAAGAATTTGAAATTTTGGAACCACTGGTTTAGAATACTTTATTGTAATTTGAGTTCTTCAGGAAGGACAACCACAAAAACCGAAACAAAACCAAACAAAGTTCCTCCTCCTGCCCTCACCAGATTCAGCTGAACACTGCAAGGAGACATTTATGAAAGGTTCAAGGTCATGGGAATGAATGGGTGTGTTCATTCAATGTGTCATATGAGATGTTAACTATGGGTAAGTTGATCACAGGTGGTGACCATCAAGGACGCAAGATCAGTTAGGCTGCTGGAGCAGGAGCAGCAAGTGGTGAAATCAGACAGAATATTTGCAGAGAAGTTTGACTCCATGCAGCGTTTGTCAGTGCAGTCCCACCTGTTTTCATACTTCTGGAAACTGGAGTGACCTCTCCTGGGTATGCCGTGGGTGTCTCTGACTTCCCATGCAAATGTCCTCTGTGGACTGATGGCAAGCTTGACTGTGACTACTTCTTTCCATTGGCTGTACTGCACTAGATGCGCACAAAAGGCTAAACTGTAGCCAGCCGACAGCTGCTTATAGGGCGTGGACTGTCATTTTGGTCAAATTCCTGGACTGTCACCCGCCATCGATCACAAGTGTCAGCCTTCAAAGAGAGAACGGGAAAATAAACTTTGACTCTCGCAAGCAAAACGAGCAAAGAATTGGTTCAATGATAGGAAATTTATTAATTATGCAACTCTTTTGGAGAAGAGATAGACATTTGCGCTGTGTTTGGAAACACAAAGGAATTTAACGCTTTAGAACCTGACTTATACACAAGATGTTCACAGGCTGATGCCTGCTGCCCCATAACTTCCTCTGGAGGCATTTAATAAGTTGGAGGTTCCCAACAATTTCACTACTGCCCCTCATTGGTTGTGTTTGTAAAATGCCTCCCTGATCTTCTGTTGATTGCAAAATAAACAGGTCTCTAATGGAAGAAAACAGTTTTCTCATCTTACTGCTTTTCTTCCAAAAATGAGTATGGAAGGTCACTAACCAAACTGCATACAAAAGAAAAAGAATTATTGACAGTGAAGGGGTTTGTTGGGATTTTAAAGATCTTTTTTTTCAAAAATAAGATTGTGGAAAAATATTACAACTTTTCTAGTTGAAGCTGAATTTGATCATCCTGAAAGTATTGTGCCATTTGATAATTAAAAAAAGAAAAGCAAAGCAAACTTGGGCTGAGGAGCTGGCTCGCTTAGTAAAGTGCTTTGCTTGTAGCGTGGGTACCAGGGCGGCTGGTGAAGCAAGATCAGTGAGGCACAGCAGGTCACGGGAGCAGAATTTACTCCCCAGAACCCACATAAAAAAGCTGAGCGTGGTGGCACTGGCTTGTACTTCCAGTGCTGGGGAGGCAGAGGAAGGCCTTTCCCTGGGGTTTGCAAGCCTGTTTATCTCACCTACGTGGAGAAAGAACTCCAGGCCATTGAGAGATCCTGTCTTGAAAAACACATTGCTGGCACCTGAGGAATGGTACTCAAAGTTGCCCTTTGGCTTCCACATGCACATACTGTATATAAGAACATGTGCACACACAGACACACACATAAAGAAGAAGATACATTTTATGAGTACTAATTCAATTTTGGACACCTGTAAAGGTTTTTATGCCATGTGTACAAATGTCAAAGATATTAGGTTTTAGTGACAGGATGACTTATTACTATTGTGTTTTCATTTGGTTAGTTTAAAAGTTTAGAAAGAGAGAACGTTAATATTACCCATAAGACTGGTGGAGCATACTCATGCTCCAGACACTGGATATGGTCTCCCAACCACAGTTCCCTTGAAAACTTGTTCCCAGTGACCATCCTGAATGTTGCAGTCAATGGTTTTCGTCTTCACTGAGGTAACAGTACTCTTAGGTATTGGCACCTGCAACACGGGGTTTGGATGTGCTTTTGGAAAACTTCCATTATCCTAAAATATTCATAATATAGAATTGCTACTGTAATCATTTTGAAACATGTCTTTGGTAGTATTAAAATCATTCTTGCTGGGTGGTGGTAGCACACTTCTTTAATCTCAGCACTTAGGAGGCAGAGGCAGGCAAATCTCCGTGAGTTCAAGGTCAGCCTGTTCTATAGACAGGACAGTCAGGGCTATACAGAAAATCCCTGATTCAAACAAACAAACCCAAAAAAATTATTCACATTGTTTAGCAACAGGTTTTTCAAAGCGTTTGCTTATATTATAAAACTAGATCTCTGAGTGCATTGAAAAGAAACTCCCCATTCATCCTTTACAATGCTTGCCCATCCCTTATCCTTACCACTCCTGTCTAGCCACCCACTTCCCACGAATCTCT
This sequence comes from Bramus lutescens, assembly GCA_001685075.1. Classification (NCBI taxonomy): domain Eukaryota; kingdom Metazoa; phylum Chordata; class Mammalia; order Rodentia; family Cricetidae; genus Bramus; species Bramus lutescens. The sequence continues at coordinate 9,066 of LOEQ01011723.1, forward strand.
TTCATGTTCATGTTCATTCACTTTCTCTGTGACCCAATGAGTTTGACGAGAGCTGTCTCTGTGACTTAGGGTTTGGAGATATCCTATCCCTTAGAGCTTGGTGGGTTCAAGGAGTGTGGACACAGCTTAAGATAGTAATTCCTCCTCCCCAGCATCGACTGAGAGCAAATCGTACCACGGGAGAGAAGAGGGCCTTGTGAGACGCTCCTTTCCTATGACTGACTGTCGAAAGGTTAGGAGGTCTAGTGCAGGTAACTGCACCTGTTATGAGTTAATGATTGCCTATGGTTATATGAGTCTAAAAATGGTAAAACAATAACTTTTATGTAGGAGATTCTTTCTTTCTTTCTTTCTTTCTTTCTTTCTTTCTTTCTTTCTTTCTNNNTCTTTCTTTCTTTCTTTCTTTCTTTCTTTCTTTCTTTCTTTCCTTCTTCTTCCTTTATGCTTGGGAATATATAGGTCATGGGAAAGGACACCTCTCCTTTCACATTTTTTCAAATGGACCCCTACAAGAAGTGAACATTAACCCCAGGACTATCAAATATGCTTAGACAAAGTTTTTTTTTCCTAAAGAGAAATGATGAGAGACAGGAAGAAGGAGGGGGTCAAGAGACTTCAGGGGAATATTCCCACTTCGATATTCTGGAATTTCCCATTCCCCAAACATTCTCCTCCCTCTAATATTTGTCTTTGGCTTCTAAGAAACAGTAAACTACCATTTTAAAGTACATACACCTTCCTACTGGCTAACTTTATTAGTGATGGGAAGGTGCTTTGAATGCTAATGGAGGGAAAAAGTAACACTCTTACCCTGATGTAAATCCTGAGCCTTTTGTCCTACAATATTGAATGGCCTGGCAAGGCAGGCCCACTGGTCTAACAGTGGCATGGATGTCTTGGGAGTAACAAACCACTTTCTAATTGAATATAAGTCCTGCTCTACAACATGAACTCCACACCTGATCCCATTATCAGGACCAGAACCTATGGCGACACTAGTCCCCAGGGGGAGAAGCTACTACTATTATTCTGTCAATATGCATAGTATTAAACTGACTTCTAATGGCATATTATACCCATAGACTAATGTATCATTCAACTCTCATCAGACAACTGTTTGTAATAGATGGTGGTTAACACTGACCCCACCCCCTAAATGGTTAAAGTGAGGAGAATAAGAGACTGCTCAGCCATAAATAGGAAATTTATGTCATGCTACCTCCTTTTTAGGCTCAGAGATCACTGTGGAAGAAGAGGTGGATATCACAATGTTTTCCTAGACACAACAGTGCATCTGTACATATGAACTCACAGCAGTTATGGCAGCACACATAAGACCAGGCAAAATTTCAACATAGAGAGGGAAGTTGGGTATAGAGTCTCATCCATATCCAAGGAGCTATTGGCAATTGCTAGCTGCTGAAAAAGGGAGAGAGAGTTTTAATTAAGAGTGTGGCCCCTGGGAAGTTGACCATCCTCCAGGGGAAGACCCCACATTCAAGAATATATGAGCAGCCCAAATTGCACTTGCTGGCTAAGAACAAAAAAGAGGATGTAATATTGGGTAGGTAGGAAGGGAGGTGGAACTGGAAGGAGCCAGGGAAGGATGCCAATGTGCACACTGTCTAAAATTCCCAAAGAACTAATAACAAAGTAAAAATGTGTATACATCTTAAAAAATATTGGAATGACAGGAATCCTTTGTTCTGAGATCACTAAAACTTAATGTGGAAAAGATATGAAGCATATTGCATGTTGCATGGGTTAATAGACAGAGAGATACACAGACATACAGACACATGCACATACACACACACCAGATACACAGACACACAGACATGTACACAAATACAGGTGCATGCATGTGAATGTGCATGCATACACACATGGAGAGAGAAGAGGGGAGAGAGAGACATATAGATACATGCTTTCTCAGGCACACCGGCACATACACACATATATCCAGTCACACAGACTCAGATATATACACATGTCTGTATACAAGTGCATAGACACATTTATACTTAGACACACAGACATGTGCACACATAAACACAGACACACAGCACATTTGTATGTTCACTCTCCCCAGTGCAAGCACATATCAATTTATCATAGTCATCTTTACTTACATTTTAGCAGGTGAATTCCAGAGCCATGTAAACAAAGTTTCTTGCCAAAACCAGGGCCTGATGACTCAGGGCTGGAATCATTTTAATTCTGCTTACACAGCGCCCCGACCCAGTCCCTCTTCTGTACAAAGACCCCAATTGAGAGACTGGATTTGAAATTCGCAATAGGGGAAAATCAGAAGGCCTTTCTTTGTTCTTTTCTTCCCCTCTTCCCTCCCCAGTCTAATGAAATTTGCAGACATGGGAAGGAAACTGAATTATTTATAGGCGTGGGGGGAATGCAAGTGCTAATCGTGCTTAGTCTATTCCTAAGTGTGCAACCTGTTTGCTATTAAATTTTACAGTCTTTTAACAACATTACTTTTTTTTTTGTAAAGGCAGGAACTTCATAAATCTGAGAAGGAAAACCCAGGGTCAGTTATTCTAAGGGTTTAAAATCTTTTAGTCAAGGTCAGGCTTGAAATCTGAAAACAACATGGCTAGGCTAAACTTTCCTCGCATCACTGACTGTTACCTCTTCCCCGGGTTAGCTTGCTGATTTCTGCACCTTCTGCACCTGAAATTACAGGTGACTATTCACAGATAGTTCTCATTTTTTTGAGGACAGTGAGTTGTCAAGCCCTTGTACACCCTCGTGCAGTGGGAAGCTATTGAGTCATGTGTCTGAAGACACCCCGGTCTATGACCTTGAAAACTAAGATTCTGACAACCTAATGGTGAAGATGGTTCAAAATATCTTGTTCCCAGAAAGAGACTTGAAGCAGAACGTTGTCATGAGAAATATATTTGCTCCCAGGCTTCCCCTTACTTTCCTTATTGCCTCCATGAAATAAAACTTGGGATTATATGGGAAGCCTGATTGTTAGAAATTAAATACCCATTAAAAGAAACTGAAAAAAAGCACCCCCATCTTTTTTAGTGAATTTTCCATGGTGAGAATTATTTTCTATTTGACGTTTGTTTTTATTCGGCTGTCAAGGTTCCAGGGAGTAGAAAATTACCTAAATGACTTTAAGGAAAGACTGGTTTATTAGAAGACGTTAATGCCTTTAGTTCACAAGTGGAAAGCAGTCAGTAGACCAGGCAGCAAGGAGGGCCATGTGGCATCTGTGACACAGAGCGTTTTGTCTTCTCTGATTTCTTTGCATGACTCTCTCACCTCCTTCTGCTTCTGGAGATGAACCACTATGTTCTCCACCTGAGTTCCTACATATTTCTCCTTCTTCCTCACAGCTTGGGTGCCTTGTCTTATCTCACACTTCTGCCTCACACATGTTGGCTTTGGTTTCTCTTGCTCAGCTGCCTAAGGCATTCATCATTTTCAGCCAGAATACTGTAGAAGGGGAATCTAGAGGGTCATTCAACTTTTTGGTGTTGATTCATGCCGTTGTTGTAGGTTGGTTGTCAGGCTGGCCTTTCATTGATTTATTTAGAGGCTTTTGACATTTGCTTTCAATCAAGCCATGCGTTGTGATCCCTTGCCTTCCTGTGCAGTTAGAGGTGTGGACAATTAATTGACTGCTCTGAAATTTAATTCACTACTATTATTATTGAGACATGGTCTCATGTAACTCAGGCTTGTCATAAACTTCCTATGCAGTTGAGAATGACCTTAATTTTCTAATCTTCCTGCCTCCACCTTCCCAGTGCTGTTTTGAGAGGCTCACACATCACACCTGACTTCTACTGTGTTGGAGATCAAACCTAGGGCTTCATGCATGCTCGTCAAGTCATAGACTACTTGAGCTATAGACCTCACCTCCAAAAGATTAGGTATATTGGGAGACCACTAATGTAAGCTTTTAAATAATGGAGTGACATGATCCACTTTGAGTTCTGTTTTTTTTTGTTGTTGTTGTTGTTTTGTTGGTTTGTTTGTTTGAGGCAGGTTTTCTCTGTGTAACAGCCTTGGCTATCCTGGAACTCACTCTGTAGACCAGGCTGACCTCGAACTCACAAAGATCTGCCTGATTCTGTGATGGGGAATCACCTTCAGCCAATGGCCTTTAAGAGGCTGGACCAGGTTGAGGCGTGGTTTTGGGTACCAAAAAGCTGCGGTCCTGCCCGCTGGCCCCTCTTCTCCCAGTAGGCCAGACCTGGATGTCAGACTCCCGTTTCTATTTCCTCGCTGTAATCTGCGAGTTCCCTTTTAATAGAGAAAAACCTTAGTATACCCTATCCAGAGCTAGTGTGGTATTATTTATTCACGTTCCCCCCATCTGGCACGTTCTGCTTTACTTCTGCCTCCTGAGTCCTGGGATTAAAGATGTGCACCACCATCGCCCAGCTCTACTTTGAATTTTTAAACGTCCTGCTCAAGAAACATTAATGGAGTCTATTTACTTCCTAGGGACTCTTTCAAGGGATAAAGAAGAAGACTAATGACCTTAGAGAAGCCTGTGCAGAGAGTGGTTTGGGATGTGTATTGGGGAGACAGACCTGTCTATCACTGGCCCAAAAGTCTGGCAAGCTTTCAGATAGTCTATTTTATCTGTTGTTAAGGTGACAGGGATTTGTGGCAAACACTATGGAACCCAGTGTCCCGGACACATTTGACTCTCCCCCAAAGGGCGCCAGACACAACAAGAGTCACTAAGGGGCAGGAATCTATTTGAACATTAAGCAACACTGGGAAATCTAAGCAGTGATGATGGGCCCTGGGCCCTGAAGATCACATAGTCACGAAGCTACTCACTATTTATATTGGACATTGAAGGAGCTGCAGTCAGGAAAGGGGCAGAGAGGAGCAGTCTATGACATATCAAAAAGCATTCATTCTTGGGGCCTTCCCAGCTCTAATCTCTGTAACTCGGAACTCATTTTAGTCTCTTGTCTGTGAACGATAGACTTTACACCACAGTCTTAAGGTATCCTCTCTCCCACTTGACTTTGGTCTTCAGAGATTTATAGTTTTTATCTTGTTTTAGTTCAGTGTATAGCAAAAGGAGCAGGAAAAAGATTTTCCAGGCAGGGAAAGAGACGTTTGCTCAAAGAACAAAAGCCCAATCATTTTGAAGATGTGTGCTGCTTAGGAAAGTGCTCTCAGTAAGTACTAGGCATCCTTGGTACTTGAAGAGAAACCAATGTGTTCATGGAAGCACAGTGATGAGAAACCGGAAAGCCGTTTGAAGTCAGATATCTCTTTACAGATCATTGCGATGAAGAGAACCTATTTCATTCACGTCTGTAGGTCCCTTTAATAATAAAATAATCCCCGTGGGCAATTGGCAACACTAAACACCATTTGGCCTTTGGTAAATATCTGGGGTCTTTTCTTTCCTTTCCTGTCCCTCCACACCAGTGCGCAGCCAGTTGTAAGCGTGGACTTATTACCAATAGAGATCCGATTTGTATACTGACAAGGTAAGCACTGGAGCATGCAAGGGTATTTGCAACAAAAAGTTCAAGTTCAATTCCACCGTGAATAATAAACTGGCTTCCACTTGGCTCATTGCCATTCCTTCTCCCAAAGCCAACTGGCGTCCAGCTCACTCCATCCCTCTTAGAATTTACAGATGTGTGCTGGACAGTGTGGGAAAGGGTGCTTTACAGCAACAATTACTTTATTGGGGGGCTAAACAGTAGAAATTTAAGGATAATTGCAGCAAGAAATTGGTTTCCTATTGCAGTGTGAATAACCCGAGGGCAGCCAATTGGCTGGTTGCCCTATGAGTCCCTAAAAGGATGATTGGTGACTGGTTTGCATTTGTGCCTTAAGAGGTTTGCAGAGGCATAGTGGGGAGGGCAGGGCCGACGGTGGGTGTGGGGGCTCTGTTGTTACGTATGTTTGCTAAGTCAAGGATAGTGTTTTAAAGAGGTTAAAGCAGAATGGGGCAACTTCTGGGGCACGAAGCAGAGCTAGCTGCTCTTTAAGATGGAGTTGGAGGTGAGTGCCAGTTGGCATCTCCAGATGCTGCTATAAGGCCAGCACACATGCAGGCAGTAGTTACTGAATCCTTGCTTTACTGCTTGCTGCCCGTGACTGTATTCAACTTGTCGGAGCCTGAACCAACACGTGGTTACAAGGTCGTGAGCAGTCAGGAGCTGGTTGTCTGTGGCCTTGGGTGAACTGACTGTACCATGCTCTGCCCTTGGCTTCTCAGTTGAGGTTGGCTGCACCCCCAGATTTCTGTTTCAGGTGTGGTGTTATCACAGAGATCATTATTATGGTTGTTCGTTTTCATTTTACGAGAAAAGATAGTTTTCTGATTATTGTTATTTTTTTAAGGCAAGGTCTCACGTACCCTAGGCTGGCTTTGAACTTGCTAGGTAGCCAAGAATGACCTTGAACTTCTGATCCCCCTGCCTCCATTTCCAGAGTGGTCGCATTATAGGATTGTGTCTCCACATCTTGTTTTTATGCAGTGTCAGGGATCTAGCCAAGTTTTGTGTTTGCTAGGTAAGTGCTCTACTTATTGAACTACATCCTCAGCATCTCTAGAATGGTATTTAGATATGTTTCAATAAATATATTTCCTCTCCCCTGTATAGGCTCCAACATCAACATATACAGCAATGATACATTTATGTAGCCTTTTCTTTGATGATTATTTTTATAATTCTTTAAGTATGGATCTAAGAAAGTTCTTTCTGCTGTATGAGTGAATCAAGTTACTAAGAAAATACAGAACTCAAGTTGAAGCCAGAGATCTATCTATCCACGTATAAATCTAAATTTGCATGTATGCTTATTTTTCCTGTGTGCATGTACATGCACCGCGTGCCTACAGAGCCAGAAGAGATGAGAAGAGGGCCTTGGCTCCTCTGGAGTTACAAAACACTGTAAGATACCCACATGGTGCTGGGTACTGAACTTGGGTCCTTGACAAGAATAAGTGCTCTTAACCACTGAGCCTTGTTTCTAGTCCCAAAACTAGAGATCCGGATTCCCGTTTCACTAGACCATTTGATCTTTCCGTGTGAAGGAGAAAAGTACAAAATTTCATTTTACTATTGGTCATAATTTCCTCAAATCAACAGACAACGTTTATTGCTAGGACCTTTGTGTCTTGCCTGCCTTCTTGGAGTTCATTCCTGAGCACTCTGTCTCCAACGCCCAATGTCTTTTAAGTAGATGGCAATTTCAATAATGAAAGATTTAACTTACTATTATATATTTATGATAAAATGACCGTTCTCGGCCTGGCTAGTGAGTCCATACCTGGTTTGACTTCAGTTTCATTTCTTAGGTATCTCCAAATCCTCAGTTCTCTTGCATCCGGTTATGTACCTCTTTCTTCCACTCTTCAATGCATTGTGATTCTTCCTGCTCTAGGAACATTGCACATCTCTTTCCTGTTTCTAGGAAACAGCTAACCACTTCTTACCCTTCGTGTATCATCAAATTCTTACTGTGTTCTCCCAGTCCAAATGGGCAGACTCTTCAACCGTCTCTTCACATTGTCTGTCAAATCCTTCCCTGCAGTCTATCGTGCTGTGTGAATCTGTTATGAGTTGAATGATGGCTAATGTCTTCATTAATAAAAATGAGGACTCTCTTTCAGGTATTCTTGTGACTATGGGGCGGAAGATACCAGAAAGGAAAGTGGTGAGTTCTATGGGGAGGACACGTGCCATTAAAATTCAATGGTAACAAGTGTACAAGAAAGAGATGGAAGAACATATTTGGAAGGGGCTTTGGTGGGAGATCTGTATTGGGTTTGTCAAAAGATATCCCCAAAGGACAGAAAGTGAATTTCAAGTGAGCGTGACTTTGAATTTCATTATGAAGTCAAACATGAGACAGCATTATAATGATAGGGCCATCTATCACCAAACACGGAGGCATTTGCTCTGTCCTAAGTGTGTGGGTGCCAGGGTTGGTAGCTCTCTCTACAGAGCAGAGAGGACTCTGCCAGTGTCCGTAGCTGTGCCCGACTTAAAATCAAGCGCCTCCGGGGAGCTCCGGGGGAACAGAAATGATGGCTGCGGACAGGCAAGGAGAATAAAGAAAGCAGACATTGAAGGACAAACGCAACGCTGGAGAAGAAGAGTGAAATAACACAAAGCCATTAGGGCATAAAGGGGTGGGGGCAGAAGTGGCAGGAACGCAGCGAATGGAGACAACAGAGCTCACAAATTGCAAGGCAAGAGAGGAAGGAGGGTGTGGTAAAGGAGGGCGAGAACAGAAAAGCTGCCTCAAGATTTATTTAGCATGAGGACATGGATGACCTTAAAGAGAACAGCGTTAGAGCTAGACAGCGAGATGCTGAGAAGGAGGTTCTGAGAAAGTGTGAAAGTCAGAGCGGTACGCTGGAGTTGAAAGATCTTTAAATCTTTCAACTAGTGAAGAACATTGCCAAAGGCAAAAGCCCTTGTCTGCCATCAAATTATTGGACACATTGTTCCCTTCTTGTTATTTTTTATTTTATTTTTTTTCATATTGCTGTTCTCAGAGAGCCCAGGGCAATTAAATCTCGGCCAGAAGCACTGAGGGTCAGGATTGAGATAGATATCTTGGGAGATGAGGGTGAAGGATGTGCGTTAATATCTTGGCAGTGAGAGTGGGCAGGATTCCATCCTTAGGCATAGTCCTCTCTGGCCTGACCTATTGCTCTTGTTAGCCTCTCATTTCCCAGCGCACTAACTGTACCACACGGCCTTAAAACTGGTGGTTGGAAAATGATTTAATTAATTCCCTTTTTTCTCTTTATGTGAATTCAAAGGTGAAGAAATCTTGGTTTTAGGTTTTAATCCTGTGGGCTCTTGTTGTTGGTACCAGAGCAGCTATCTAAGGTCTATTTATTAACTGGAGACCGACAAAAGCCTGATAGGGGGAGGAGGCAATCACGTGAGTCAAGGCTGTGAGCAGAAGGTGAGCCTCTGACGCAGTCAACGCAGTATGAGTTGTAGCCAGAACAAGTGAGAACCAAGGGTTGCGGGTAGGGAGCTTGTGCATGAGAAAATTACCTGAGAGTCTTCAACAGTAGGCATGGAGAACATGCTGCGTAGACACAGGCTAGGAGCTCATTAACACCTTTGTCCTGGATTAAGCCCCGGTTTCCATGGCTAAGTCTATCCTAGGTACAGAGGGCGCTGTCTCCCTCTGTGATGACCTCATCCTCTTCCATTCAGGAGAACGGATTGTGCTTGTTCCCTGGGAGAGGTAATGTACCTTGGGATTCTTAGTGGTCTGCCAGATAAATAAGTTTCATACTGTGAGAGTACTTAGGCCCCTGCTTATTGAAATCTTTGGAGAATGAAACATTTGGAAAAGTCATGATAGATAAGCAGGGGTCCCCACTGTGGCTCGTAATACTCTCTCTTAAAAATTTTAGCGTGTCAGCGAGGGAGTTTTATGAGCATCATGGAGTAGGGAGGTTCCAGCTCTCGTCTTTGGGACTGCATGCTGTCTGTCTTAGTCTAGCATCCATAATGCAACTGGTACCACACTCTTCTGCTCTGTTGATACGATCCAGGGCTCATTCTTGAGGCTAACACTAAATTGGATCCAGAATAAGAATTAAATGTTGAGGCTACCCATGACTTATAATTTTAGATTACAGGAATCAAGGCATTGACCCGTATCTTCTTGGCAGAACAAGCAGGCAGCCATTCTCGTTCGTTTCTCTCTGCTCTGTAAATGCTGTTTTTCCATTGAAGAAATATTTGTAAGTCGTTCTGGTCCACACGAAGACTACTGAGAAGAACGCACGCTAGAAGCTGTGTGAACAGAATTTAAGGGCCCCATGGGGGGCTGTCTGCTGTAAGTGAAGATGTGCCCTGCTCCTGAGTGGGATAACTAGAGGTAAATCTCTAGGATTCTGGCTGTGGACTGCATGCATGTACCTGTCAGAGTGTGATTAGTAAGTACAGGTCAACATTAGTTTTCTTCTAAGCAGACTATGATTTCTTAAAATTGGCAGTACAATGATATTCTAGACATTACGTTAAATTTCTTAGGTATTCAATGTAAGCCAGAAGAAAATCAGGATTTTGCATGTAAGAAAGGAAGACTAGAACATTTAACCATTTGTACAACTCTAATGTTTACCCAGTACTTAACTGTGTCTCCTATTGTGTGAAGGATAGCCTCGCTGATGCCATCAAATTAGATAAATTCAGCGAACACAAATACCACCAAGCTAGAGAACAAGAGTCAAAATTTAGCCCTAGATCTAAGATTTTTTTGTTTTGTTTTCTCTAGTGTAGATCACACCAGGAATGGAAGACTGTTTCATACAAGGGACAAAATGCCTTTAATGTGGTGTTGAAATGAAGCCTGGATTTTGGCAAAGTGATCTTACACAGAGAGACCTTCAAAGGTAAGAAGATTCTTCTCGTTTTTGCGAGTGAGGAACCTAAAGTCTTGAGAGAGTGGGTTATATATGGTCCCGCAGGTGTTACACACCCTCTGAAAACGGAAAATATATAATGCTGGTCGGGGTGAGGTCTCCTCTATCAAGTTCATGTTCCCAGGTACCTCTTACTTGAAAATTCCAATTTCCATGAAGCATTTTAGGGGGTATCAAGCCACCTAAAGTCAATTGGGAACAGGAAGTCAAGATAAACCTTCTTGGAAACCAGATAAGAATCTGTGTAGTAACATTTCATTTGTCTTCTAATAAATAAAGCTTGCCTGAAGATCAGAGAGGAAAACAGTCCCGCTGGTCAGCCTTACAGACCAGGCAGTGGTAACACACACCTTTAACCCCAGCAGCCACACTAGTTGCCATAGTACCCGGGTGGTGCATGCATTTAATCCCAGGGGTGCAAGCCTTTAATCCCAGTCCTAGAGGAGATTATAAAATGGGAGGAGACAGATCTCATGCTAAGTCTTATTCTGAGATTCTTGTAGGCAGGATCACCATTTCAGACTGAGATAGAAGTAAGAGCCAGTGGCTGGCTTTTTTGCTTTTCTGACCTTCAGGTTGAACCCTAATTTCCTTCTCTGAGTTTTTATTAATTGTGTTTCAAATGTGCAACTAGAGGTGAGGTAAATTCCTCTCCACGTCTAATGAGGTATGAGTCTATGTGATTCTGGAGAAGTGTGCACACCGGCAGAAACAAACTAGAGATGAACTCAGAAGTAGGCAGGTGGAAATTTTCCTCAAGGTAGAAGGGTTCTTGATTGTGAATGTTGGTATTAATTGTCAAGTTGACAGAATCTAGAATGCCCTGGGAGGCTGGGAGTCATGGGAGATGGGGCCTCTGGTCATTCCCACTAAGGATTGTCTTGATCGCATCAACTGAACTAGAAAGATCTGCCCGCTGTGAGTGGCATCATTCATTGTTTGGGTCATGGACATTATAGGTGTAGAAAGTTATCTGAGTAGCATATAGATATTTATTGATCTCATCTTCTGGTTGGGGACATAATGTGACCAGCTGCTTCATGTTCCTCCTGCTATAGCTTCCCTGCCACGCAGGACTGTACCTTTATGAGTTAAACTACTTTTTCCTTCAGTTGCATTTGCCAGGATATCCCAGCAACCGGGAAAGGAACCAAGACACTGATATGAAGATCGTCATCTGCTTTTCTTCAAAGTTGGATATCACCAAGTCATTAGGAAATATTGCCAAAGGAGTATGAAGCTTCTGCTTTTATGACCGTACTACAAATGCCTGGTTAGTAGGCACATAAGCACTGTCAAAGAAAAGGTGCTACTTCACTATAAGCAAATTAAGTCAAATTAAAATTCTGATTTATTTACACTTGTCACATCTTAAGTGATTAAGAGCCACATGTGGGCAGTGGCTCCCATTTTATACAAAGTAAGTATAGAATATTTTATCAGCCCAGAAAATTCTACTGGAAAGTCTACTGTAGCGTGTGTAAATATGGCAAAAGATGACACTTAATTCAAAGGAGGTAATACAATACTAGTATTGTAGGCTGAAAAATTCCAGCTCTTATCAACTGCAAAACGCTGAATGTGGCAATCTGTCCCAATTCTCCAAGTCCAGAGACCAGTAATGGTGGAAATCAGAGAAAGATTGAACTGGTGTGCTATCTTGTGAAGTACCATGAAGTAGCCCAGTGACCTCAGATCCATCTTCAGGGTTCTGACCAGGGATTTAGATTTGAATATAGATAAATTTAGGGTGAGGGTTAAGGGAGCAGTATGCACAGTTAAGCAGGCCTCATCATGGTGTGATCTGATTGGTCACTGTTGAAGTCTTAGTTCTCTCAGGTGATCTTGAGAATATCCTTATTGCTTGAAGGGATTGGTTGGTTTTCTTGAGGTGATTACTACTCTTCCAGAAAGTTGTGCTACTTTTGGGGGGGAGAAGTGAACAAATGTCTCTTCATCTCAGATAGGGTACCAGCCAAAGACAAAAGAAATGGTTCCCCACGAGTCTAGCTCAGCGACCCAAAGAACTTCATTAGGCTTATTTGTAGGTTGCGGATGACCCCCCCCAATAGTTTCATCATTAAAAAGTCCTACCCCCAACATGGAAATGGTCTCCTTAAAGCTGTACGGGTGGGGCCTTGTCTTCAGATAACCTTCAACCCCCTAGTGCTTCCTGAGTTCATGAACAACTGAGCAGGATTAAATGCAGCTGTTGACAAGCGGTTGTTGGGAGTGGATGGCTAGAAACTCAGGTGAGGGTCTAATGACCTCCCCACCCTTTATTCTGTGAAAACATGACTTCTGGCCTTATCTTGTTGAGGTTCTGCTAAGGGCAACTCGGGTTGCTCTGATTAAGATCCTAATGATTACATTATGTGAAGACAGCTTTCTCCATCACCCATTCGTTTCTTTTCTGTGATGTTCCTGCAACTTGGAGGAGATACTATAGACACGTCTCTTTATTTTCTTCTATTTGTGGCTGAGCATTAGGCCACAATGCCACGGTAACATTCCCTTATTTTGAACACTTTAACCAGTGGTGAGTTTCCACTACAGCCACTGCCCACTGTAAAGAGAGGCTTCCCTGACCAAGACCAACAAGACCAAGGAATTACCTATGGCATAAATAATAGTTTGAAAACAATCCAACAGGGATATCATCTCTATTTTTCATCAGCATGTCTATGAAGGTCTACTGCTTCCTTAGCCATGAATTATGACTTGTAACACCAAATAGGGGCATTTCCACCGTGGACTGGGTGCTAAGCCTAGTCAAAAAGGCCTTCTGTTGTGTGTATATGCATGCCATCGCTGCACCAGTAGGCACACTTTGTCCGGCATACTGATAGTCTTCCCATATTGTGACAATTATGCCCTCGGTAGCTCACATAGGACCTTTCATCAATATGAATGTTAGCTTTTGGCTTACTTCCAGTTTGATTTTTTCATGCCAGAAACCAAAAGGTGCAGTGTCTTCAGTAATAAAGCCTTACTTACCATCTAGCCATACAGTGAAGCCTATAGCAATAGCAAGAAGCAGAGTTATTGGGGAAGCCACAGAGGCCTCTATGTCCAACTCCTTTTAGACAGTTATCCCCAGCACTGAGCTTTTCATTTGATTCCCAGTGACTTCTGGAATTGTCTTTTCCATCCTGTAAGGTATATTAATTCAAATTATTTTTTATTTAGGTTTCCTTTCAACTCACCAAACTTGTATAAGGTTGGCTGGCAGGCAGACATGCCATTGGTCCTAGATGTCCTCAGCCAAGTTCTGCACATTGGCGCCTGTGAAAAGACTGTCCTTGTTGGTCTTCAGAGTGCTCATACATAACATTGAGCTGGGTAAGGCTCTTGATAGTAACATTACCTGTCGCTTACAGGAACATGCTTGCCAGAGGCCCGTGGCATTGTTCACATGGGTGTGAGCATGGTTGTACCCTTCACTTCCAGGCATAGGTCCTATTAATCTCCCTATCAGTCTTGTACAGGACAGGTAGATTTATGTATTTGCTCCACCATAGCAACCCTCCTCTGTGGCTATAATTGAGAACAGCCCTTGCATAATTGGACAGCATACAAAATGTCAGAACACTTCACTGGAAGGCCAGGAACCTTAGCTATTTACCAGTCTATGTTGCCTCCCTGGTGACCAGACATTATTTGAACCCAATGAGAAGTTTCCAAGGGTACTTGTGAGCAGATGGCCCATATTTTAGTAAGGAACTACTTCTTGGTGTCTATGAGGGCTTAGTGGTCTAGGGGTTGCCACATGGAAAACTACCAGTGGCTCTGATTCCCACTGTACTCTGTTATGGATTTTCTTCCACATCTGTTGTCTCCACAGTGGCCAACTCAGCACTTACGAGATCTCTTTTCCCATTGGGCCACCCATAAAGTCAAGCCTCTGAATACAGCCCAGTGTTCAGTAGTGGTGATCATGGGCCAAGTCTCATGACTTGATGCTTTTCATATTGCTCTTAGCTCACTGTCTACTATTCTTCTCTCTCAATCCACATGGTATTGGTGTTCATTTTTACTGATGCAACCACCCATTCTCGTCTGAAACCCTTGCTTGCACCATCAGTGTGCCAAGCATCTACAGGGATGGCCCATCCCTTCTTCTAGTATCTTGTCACGCTTTGATGCTAGTTAAATTCCTGGGGGAGGCCAGATGGCTTGAAAGGACACTAGTCCCAGGATAACCTGCAAGGAATTGGTGACAAGGCTTGAAGGACCACGTGCTTTGTTAATATAACAATGCATGCCACTTTTGCAAAATTCAATTCAATGTCACCATAGGAAAAGGATTGGTCACAAGCCCTTCAGCCCAGATCTTCATTGAACAAGGAGTTTTCATTGCTACTTAGGAGAGGAACTGGTGGTGAATTCCACCTCTTGTAATGTTCATGCGCAGCTCACAACTGACGTTTTAGTGATGAGTGTGAAACCTCTGCCCCCTTTATTACTGGGACCAAAACACTAGTGAGTCTGTTTGCTCAGATTGTTTCTGCCCAGGTTCCCCGATTTAGACCTGTGAGTGTCTAATAAATCCAAGATAAACAGGCACCGGGGTATTGGAAAACACAGCTAGTTAGCCCATTCTGTAAGTCTTTTAGTTTGCTATAAAGCTTCTAGAACTTTCTTTCATGTCCCTATCCCATATGAACTCTTTTTAATTAAGTGATACAAAGACAGGCAACTTGAATAAAGTGAGAAATGAAAATACTAGTGTTGTAGGAAGACACCTGTAACTATTTTATATATGCAGGTACAAGTTATTGTATGAGTTGCTCAGTAATCTTGTCAAATATCACATGTAGCTTATCTGAAATAATACTCACAGGAATTTTTCAGGTCTGTCTGGCCCTGACACCTCGATTCTTTTGACATCTTTGTTCTTTTGGGTGTGCTTGTACATATTTCAGATGCTTTTGTAAAACTCAGCGTCACATAAAGAAACCTTTTCACAAAGAGTGGGTAAGATCTCTGAAGAATCATATATGCCAGATTTAATAAAGTGTTAAAAGATCACATCGCTTCTATTAATTGTTTCCTTAGTAAATCAATGGGGGGGGGTGAAAGATGGCTCGGTGAGTAAAAGTGCTTGATGACTTGTATTCCATTTCCAAAGACCCACATGGTGGAAAAATTGACTTTTGCAAAATGTTCGGTGACTTCCACATATGCATTACCACACACACACACACACACGCACCCACGCACATGTATACATGCATAAAAATAAGAAAAAATGTAATGGGATTGTTCTGCAGTGTGGATGAAACACAATGCTTTTTAAATATTCTATAACTCCCAGTCATTCTATAGGAGCTGTTCTGTTTCCTCCTGGTTCTGTTGAGAGCTTGTTGTGCTTTCTTTCTTATGGGCTCATCCAGGCTGGCTTGCTCTGGGACTAAAGGGTAGATGAGCCTCATTATCACCTGCTACACAGTCTATTGCTTCTAGTGCCTGACCGGTTCTTGTCAATCACTTCCCATGGCCTTTCCACTGGCCATACTTGGCTGCCAAAAGGGCTTTGGTTTAGAAGTGGGGGTAATCTCAATAATTGGGAAGGGATGCACACAGCAGACTGTAAGGGTTGCAGTCAGGGGAGATAATTACTCACCATTAGGAGAAACTTAATCCTGTTCACCTGCATCTCCATATTCATCCATTGATATTCATTGCCCTTGATGCTCCTTCAGGCAAGCAGGAACTTGGCAAGGGGCATCTGGATTCACCATCCACTCAAGACCAAATGGTACGTGTATTGATAAGGTAGCAGTAAATGCGCAGTTCCACATGGGACCTCCCATGTCTTTGCCTGGTTCTCACCTACAGACAACTTTGCCCATTCTGTTAGAGCAGCAGTGGGTTCCTGCCTGATTCCATCCCATGATCTCTCCTTCTACAGAAGTAGCATAAAGGGGATCACCTGTACCTCTTTCTGAATCTCTTCCTCTTTAAAGAATTCAGTCTTTAAAGCCTTCTATAAGTTCACATTCACACCATTTTATTGTTGTCCCTAACCAGAAACTCTGGTTTAACACACATTCTGCCAGATTTGCTATCAAATGACCTAGAAAAGATCTGTTTCCTGAGCTTTCCTGTTTTGATCCCCTCCTGATTGCTTTAGCACCTTATGAATACAAATTAGATGCCAATATAAGTCACTGAGCTCACCCAGAACCTCCCCTACCTCAAAAGGATCAAGAATCAGCTGTGGTTCAGCTAGAACACTAACACCTCACACCCGTCTTGAAGTCCTTGCTTCCTTTCTTTCTAACACTCTGGTAGACACAGTTGTCTCTGGGCCAGTGAACCAGGTCCCATATACCACCTTTCTCACACCCAGTTCCCTTGTTGTCATGGCTATCTTTTTTCCCCATGGGTTCAAAGACTTTGGATCCTAGGAGGAGCTACTTAGTAAAGATCTAACTGAACTCTTTCTTTTCCTTATGTCCCTCCAGTCAGAAAAAAACATGGCACGCCAGTAATTCAATCATGTCCCCTCATTTATCCAATCTATCTACTAAACCAGAAACTAACATAGAAGATGGCATGTGCATGTCATCTTACAATTTTTCCTTATGTGGGCAAGTTCTTTCTGGGCAGACATCTGAGCCTCAGTTGGGTGTCTTTTCATTGATAGGGTAAAACAACAGCTGCTACTGCTTTCTTACAATTTCCACACACAGTTTTTTTTTTGAGATAGACACTCAAGATGAAAATTTAGCTCAACATTCTTTCTTAGAGATGAATGAGGCAGATGACATGCCCTTTGGTGAATATTTCCTCCTTGATGTAGGATTCCTCTCTGTATGCTGTGAATATGTTTTATTACTGTTAGTTAATAAAGAAGCTGCTTTGGCCTATGGAAGGGCAGAATATAATAAGGTGGGAAATCCAAGAAGAGATAGAGGTGGAAAGGAGGCAGAATCAAGCAGAAGCCATGTAGCTGCCAAAAAAGAAAGATGCCAGAACGTTACTGGTTAGGCACAGCATCATGGTGACACATAGGTTAATATAAATGGGTTAATTTACCCCCAAGCTCCCAATTTTTGCCTGGCAATCTTCTGTACTTCCAATATCCAGAGGGATAACTATATGTTTTTCTTTGGGTTCACTTTCTTATTCAGCTTCTCTAGGATCACGAATCATAGGCTCAATGTCCTTTATTTATGGCTAGAATCCACTTATGAGGGAGTAGATACCATATTCATCTTTTTGCGTCTGGGTTACCTCACTCAGGATAGTG
>LOEQ01011724.1:2127-17080 GCA_001685075.1 Bramus lutescens
TCATGTACTGGCTGTGTGGGAGCCTAGTGTGTTTGGATGCTCACCTTCCTAGAAATAGATGGAGTGGGGAGGACCTTGGACTTCCCACAGGGCAGGGAACCCTGACTGCTCTTTGGACTGGATATTGATTGGGGTGATGGGGGAGGGGGAGGGAATTGGGAGGAGGGGAGGAGGTGGAAATTTTTTAATAATAGTAATAATAATAATAAATAAATAAAAAGAATAGATAAGGATTAAATGAAAACATTTTTCAATAAAATAAAACATAAAGAAGGAAAGTACAACCACATGATAAGACTACACTATTGGTTATAGCACTAATTATATAAATGGATTGTGTCTTCATGATGAGGCAAATTTACTTTGCAAATAAGATTGAACACTTCTGAATAAAGACATAAAATTTTGCTTTTGTAAAAGAGCATAGAAACATTGCATTATTTTGTA
This sequence comes from Bramus lutescens, assembly GCA_001685075.1. NCBI lineage: Eukaryota > Metazoa > Chordata > Mammalia > Rodentia > Cricetidae > Bramus > Bramus lutescens. The sequence goes on from LOEQ01011724.1 coordinate 2,575, forward strand.
TCTCCTATAGAACAGGAAGAAATGTCAGAGGAAAGACATTGAATAAACTCTTTGTTAAAAGCTAAAGCATTGCTAAGTACCTTCATTAAGACATCACAATCAAAATTTTCTTTTCAAATCAGAAAAAGAGTGATAAATTGCTAATGCATTTTAGAGTGTTCAGGGAGTGACCAAAGCACATAAAAGAAAAATTTTAAAACACAGGTATACAGAAGAATAAAGATTTTTGTACTTGTTTTGAAAGAAAGGAAAATGTACAAGGAAATCCATTAGGTAAAACAAAAGGTGAAACTGCCTTTGATTGACATAACTCTGGTGCAAAGGAACATTTTTGGGAGCTATTTATAGTGGTAATAAATAATTTATGTTGTATGTTATTACCATACAGTTTCATACTGCGAAATGTAGAAAAATCTTAAGTATGGTATGAGAACTAAATAAGGTAAAATAAGGATCTACCTTTCCACCTTATCATAGAAACAGAAGTTATCCTCTTTATTGTAAAGTCTAAAGGGAATTCATTAGCACAATTCCTTCATCACAATCAGTTTGAAGACACATGAAAATAGATAGGAACATAGGTCTGGGAAAATATACAGAAGCTTGGAAAAACATAAAAGAAGTAAAGAATAATCTCTGCTGAAACAAACCTATCTTGTAATTTAAAAGAGATACCAGTAAGTTGAAAACAGGGTCATGCATTTTAGATGTTCTTTGGTGTGGATCAAAGTATGCAAAAGAATTTTGAAGTTGAGTTTTCTGCTGAAATTCACATACCCACAGTATGTTCATTTTCTCGATTTAATGAATTTCCTATTTCTGTACTAACTAATAGATCCAACCCTGTTGGCCCACATATAAATGAGAACATGTAACATTGTCTTTATGGGCTCGAAATAGCTCACTCAGAATAATATTTTTCCTCTTCCATGCATGTACCTGCACATCCTATTATTTAATTTTCCTTACAATTGAAAAAATTCAATGTTGTATAGGTACTGAATTTTTATTATTCCTACATCAGTTCGTGGACACCTAGATTATTTCAGAGTCCTAGCTATTGTGAGTACAGTGGAAATGAACATAGATGAACATATGACACTGTAGTCAGATGCAGTGTCTTTTGAATATATGACATACACTGTGTCATATGTTAGGTGTACTTTTAAACTTTCAAAAATGCACCATACTGATTTTCATAGTGTCGGCTTCAGTTCATACTGATGCCAACATTGATTGACAGTTCTCCTTTATCCTCATCTTTGCTAATATTCACTAACTTTTGTTTTCCTTAATCTTAGTCATTCTGACCAAGGCAAGATAAAATCTCAAAGAAACTTCTAATTTGTATTTCCTAGATTTCTAAAGAATGTGAATACTTTAAAAATAACTTCTTAATCATTCTCTTAGCTACTTTTCTGTTGATGTAAAAAAATACCATATCTAAGACAGTCTAAATGAGAATGCATTTACTTAGGGCTTGCTGTCCCATAGGATTAGCATTCTCACTAATTTTACAGTCATATTCTTCCCAGGTTCATCACCATCCATATACACATTTGTATAGGCCATGAGTCATGAAATAATCATATGTCTGACAATTTTCCATTTTAAGCAAAATGCACTCTCATGTGCACTTACCAAAGTGCTGCTTACTGTGAATACTTTCCTTCACTGTTCCTTTCAGAGATGTCTCAGGAAAAGGTTGTGATGTTGTGGCTGTCCGCTTCTAGGTGGTGATTGCATAACATACAGAACCCTCAGTAAGCTAGGCCCTAGATGTGTTTTGCCATCACACCCCATGAAACCATAGGTAAATGCTTAGGAATAGAAGACATTGAAACAGGAGTAGAAACCATAGGCATTGAGGCAACTTCTTCATTAAACTTGACTGTGTCCTCAGAAGCTTTCTGACCTCAGTCATATGTATAACACTTTCATTTAATATTGAAATTCTACTATACATATCCTACTTTGTGCCTTAGTGGGTCAGGTAATACACAGCTTATAGGCAGCTTAGGTCACATAGTAACTTGGTGGCCCATTGTCATATATTCAGTTTCAATTAATAATAAACCAAGAGCTATCTACAAATGAAGAATAGTTATTTACAGGTGGCAGTAGAGTCTTGGTCAAAAATCTCAAAGGTGTTATCTGTGATTTACATACAGCAGCCTCCCAAAGGTTACAAACACTATCACTATTCAGTACTGACACCTAATGCACCATCAGGTCTGCTGGATCAGATGCTCCAAGTGGTAGAAACTCCTGGACATGTTGAGGAGTTTTCTTCTGGACCAGGCCCCAATCAAAGCTAGGAGATAAGAATTTGCATGAGATCTGGAGTAGTGCACCTGTGTGAAGATTGTGCTACTCCAGATTCCAAAGAGTCCTAATAAGCATTATGCTTCTTTCTTCATGGTGGGGATGACCAGGTACAACAACTTATCCTTCACCTTAGAAGGAATATATATGCATGCTCCACACCACTGGACTTTTAGCAATTTCACTGAGTTCCTAAAAGGCCCTTGATAATTAATTAGAGTGATTTGCATCATTATATATACCAATGGATAGAAGCTGCTTGCTTCATCTTGGCCACTTAATCCAATCAACATAATCTCATCAATATAGTGAGTCACTGCAATATTTTTGGGAGTTGATGAAGATTCATTTGAACTAAATTAAAACACAAATCTAGACAGTCAACATATCCTTGAAATAAAACTAAAAAGTTATACTGCAGACTATGCCAACTGATATAAAATTGCTTCTGGTGGTAGTGGTGGACAGGTACAGAAGAAAATTTCTAAATCAATAACTGCATAACTTGTATAAGAATATATGTTAACCTGCTTTAAAAGGACACTATATCTGGTACTCCAGCTACCATCAGAATCACAACTTGATTAAGTTTGTGGTAGACAACTGTCATTTTCCTGATCCATCTGTCTTATGCACAGGATAAATAGTAGGGTTTAAAGGACATGTATTGAAGACTACCACCCTTGCAGCTTTCAAGTTCTTTACTCTGGCTCTAATTCTGAAATCCTTTTGAGAATATGATCATTTACTGTTTTTTTCCTGCTAGAGATACCACCAGTGGTTTACATTTAGCCTTTCCAACCATAATAGCCCTTATTTTATAAGTGAATAAAAAGCAATGGGAATTCTGTCACCTTCTAAGTGTATGCCCCCAGAATGTATAAAGCAGTAGAATGAATTGATTCCGCTCTGGCTGGTGAGTTGATCATGAGTTCCCAGATACTACCAGAAGTAAATATTAACCACAGTAGACTAAACTGTCTCTCACCATGCATGATGCTATAACTGCATGTTCTGCCAGCTAGGCATACTGTTCTGCCTATAAGTTTGTCATCTTAAAAATGTTCCTTTGTAGCTTGTAAGAATATTTATGCTCCTGACAATAGAGATATAGATCAAAACGGTAATGGCTACCTGTAGTGTAGGAGAGTTGGAGGCAGAAAGGAAAGAAGCAGGGAAAAAAGCTGATGATTGTAAACATTTTTAGAAACTTTAGGAAGTAAAACATGTTTGTAAAACTGTTCATGCAAACCATTGAAATTGTCCTGGGCCACCTGCCTAAATGACAACAGGTGGCCGCAATTTTGTCCTGTCACTGACTGCACACATCCATTCCAGATCCTTCAGCTTGTCTGTAACAAGACTACCACCAGAGATCCTTCTAAAGAGGAATGGAGAAAAAGCTAAAAGTAAAACTCTAAGGTATTTAATGAAGCCCTTCTCTAGTAGGACCTGAATTCCTTTTCATTCGAGGGATTCTAGATCTGGAAACTGGATCAAGTTTGGAAATCAGTTTATAGGCAAAGATATTTGATTGCTACCACCAATGCAGTCTTTCATTCATTTGTTTCAGGTTTTTTTTGGCTTTTACACGTTGAACAAAACATAGTAGGCTTCTTAAACATTTCATTTCTAGAAACACCATTATCCAGTACCAAATGTCCATACGTGTCACATCATTATAAAACCACTCTGCCTGTTTTCCCCATTACAGGCCTGGTCATTATAGAAATTGCTCTGCCTTTGTCTGCTCACTATGATAACCATGCTCTCCTTGACTTTAGTGATTAAGTACTGCCGCCTGGTCCTTCCTAATCCAGAGCCCAATCAAACTCATTACATTTAATTGATCTAATTGAACATGATCTCCAACGCTAAGATCTGGCACTAGGAGAGGAACAATGATTAAGCTCTTCAAATCTACTGGTGTTCCTGTTATCATTTTCTGTCTTATAGCATTAGTAAAGGGCACATTTTCTGAGTTCTCCCATCGTGATGAATTAGGTTTTACACAGTATTCCCATTCTGACATTCCCATTTCAGTAAGCCTTAAAATCCCTTCTTAACAGGCATCTCTAGCTCTTTTTCAGTAATTTATCTTTTGCCAGTTGCTTCATATATAACTCATCATCCTAACTTTTCACACCTTTGAAACTGTGCAAACACACATATCAATAAATACAGTCTGATTCGGTGTTCTATTCATTTCCCCATCATCCCATACCCTTACAATCCATTCCCACATGTATCTCCCAGAATTCCACTTGAGGGAATTAGCAATCTTGTTAAAAATTACTAGTGGTGTAGTTCTTTGCCCCCTGTACTGTCTGTCCTTCCTACTCTCCTCTAAGAGTCTGTTTGCCAGTTTAGCCTGGAGTCTGGTGATAGGTCTAATGGGAACTAAGGAATGTCAGAATACTGACATTATCTTGCATGGCAACTCGTTCAGGGAAGGTCATTGCCAGTTTGGCAGACAATGAAAGATTAACTGAGCCAGGAGAGATAGAGAAGGCAATATTTCAGGCTACAGTATAGTTAGGAATGCATCTTGTTCTATGAGTGAAGTAACTAATTAAACCCCCAATAACCTGAGGATTAGAAATTCCCAGCTTCAATAGGCTTCTTCTACAGATCTCTATCCCAAGTTATAGGACACTACGTTTTACCAGTAAGTGCTTTCTTAAAATGTCTTCACACTCCAAGCCTGGGACTTCAAATTTTGTTGTACTTAAGCTGAACTTATAATGAGTGCTTGGGTTTGATTTTCAGAAACTTGAGTTCTATTATTACTGGAAAAAAATATTCTCTTCCAGTTCATAATTAGAAACCCTGCCATACATGATAAAAGCTCGTAAGAATTCATAGAGACCAAGGAAACATGCACACGGCCTGCACAGGTCTGCACCAGGTCTTCTGCTTATACGTTATTCCTTCTACTTCAATGTTTCTACAGGATTCCTAAGTGTGCAAACGAGTAGGTCTCTAATTCTTGGGCTTCTCTTGAGCTCTTTTCCTTCTGTTTCTTCATCTTATCCAACTCCAGTTTTATTGGTTTTGATTTTATCATAATTTATTATATTACACTTGAAAGGAAACCCTTCCAAGGGTTTACCTAACATATATACATGAACATTTTATTTAAATCTAGAGGAAGTCAATTTTTTTTCCATTGAGCTCAATGTCGGTTTATCCAGGGATTCTAGAAGCAACTATTCAGCATCATTTTCTTTATTTTTCCACAAACTTTGGGAACTTTTATGTACAGAATTCCTATATTTCTTGTTCCTCAAAATAACTCAGTCAAATATTTCAAATAATGCTTTCAGAGGAATCTTCTGTAATAATCACTGTCAGTGAACTGTAAAGCCTGCTCCACATACTTTAAAGGTTCATCTTACAAATCTATGTCTCTAGAACCACTCATGGTACCACAATCTGTGTTAGTCTGGCCTCTCTAAAGTGAAAGAACCAATAGAATATATATGGGGTTTATTTGACTGACTTATAGACCGTTATCTTTGTAGTTCAATACGGTTCTATCCTTACAGAGAAACCAAGAAACATGTAAATTTTTAGTCTGTGAGGTTAGATGGCTCAATCTCATACTGAAGTCCTGGAAAGATCGCAGACAGCTGCTAATCTCCAGTCTATGTAAGAAACCTGAATATTTTAAGTCAGAAGTTTGCATAGAAATGCCTCACCAACAGAGCAGATGAACTTGCCAGTAAATGAGGACAAGCAGACAAAAAGTAGAAGTTCCTTCTTCCATGTTCTTGTAGGTGGGCTGTCACCAGAGGATGTGGCCCAGATTTGTGCGGATATTCCAGCTTCAAATCTTCTGTGAAAAATCCTTATAGTAGTGCCCAACAACTTGAGTTTGAGCTGATTCCAGATGTAATCAAGTTTACAACAAAGATTATATATAACAAGAAGTCCCTATTCTGGTTCTGTCAGCTCAGACTTCTGTGTTCCTCTCTTTCCTGCATGAACTTCCCTTTCTCTCGATTTATAATTTTTTCTTCTGTAGTTTTATCAAAAATATGCTCTAAACTTTTTGCTTAACATTCTCCTTCTTTTGCCACAATTAATAGTTTTTTAAATGACACCCCAAAGTTCTTACATTTGGTTTTAAGTTTCATATTGACATTTATTAAATAACTGAATCATTCTATTTTATGTTCAAAGCTGATACTTTTTCATATACATGATCTTATAAATGATCTACTTTTGATAAATCTTTCCACTGAACATTTTTTTCTTTTTTCTTCCTTTTTTTGTTTTTGTTTTTTGTTTTTCAAGACAGGGTTTTTCTGTTGCTTTGGTGCCTGTCCTAGAACTAGCTCTTGTAGACCAGGCTGGCCTCGAACTCACAGAGATCTGCCTGCCTCTGCCTCCTGAGTGCTGGGATTAAAGGGGTGTGCCACCACTGCCCTGGATGAACATTTTTTCTTGACCTGTGTGTTTTTCATTTTCACTACCATTTTCATTTGGCTTTTTTAAACTATCATTTTCTATTTAATAAATTCTATTTTGTATTGTTAATTAATATCTTTAGTTCATTCAGCTGTCTGTGTCCTCTTTGACTTGTTTTACCATGTTTACCACCATGTATTTTGAATTATTTATACCATTTTAAAAGTCAGAAAAAAACATACCTGTTTTTATTTTTTATAAGAATTTTCCCTTATGTGTGTCATATGCATGCCTGGTACTGTAGGAGGCCAGAAGAGAGTGGTGATTCATCCGATCCCCTGGAACTAGAGTTACAGATGCTTGTAAAGTTGGCCTGGGAGCGAAATCCGGAACCTCAGCAAGTTCAACAAGTGCTCTTAACCACCAAGCCAGCTCTCCTGGGCCACACCTAAGTCGTTTTCATAATATGGGGTTACTCTGGAACTGGTAATGTGGGAGGGCTGAGTTGTTTGGATTTTTCACATTACTGACACTTTTCTTTCTTAAGCTGGGATCTTTCCACATTGTTTTAGGTGTGTGTTGGGGGTTAGGAGGGAAGTGACTTTGGTAGCAGTCACAATAGCAAGTCCTTTCCGATGGTAGAGAAAGTTCTCGGGTCTAATGGTAAAGGAAATTTGTTGCAACAATGAAATAGTCAATTTTGGAACTGCAGAAGTAGGTGACAGTAATAAAACATTCCTGTCTTCTCCCTGTCTTTCCAAAACTGTAATCAACTCAATATGTATGCTTCCTTGCCTTGCCATTACCACACTGAAATACTGTTCTTTATAGATCTCACATAAATTTTAAAATATATGCTAACATAGATGGATGGCAACAGTACAAATAAGAATAAAATGAATAATATTCCAAAGCAGTTTGGTCTGCAGAAATATAATTAAAATAGAAAAGAAGCCATAGGAATTTATTGCTCCAATATGGCTTTTAGTTTTGCAACTTACCTGAGGTCTGTTGTAGAATATTATTTTAAAATGTGTTATATTTGTTTATGCTGTGGAAGTATTATTTAATGATGTAAAGATGTGTTACGTTCTTTTATGTTGCATTTGTTTAATTCTGTGAAGTCATGCTGTTTTTCTTGTCTAAAACACCTGATTGGTCTAATAAAGTACTGAATGGCCAATAGCAAGGCAGGAGAAAAGAATGGTGGGGCTGGCAGGCAGAGAGAATAAAAACAAGGAGAAAAAGAGTGAAAAGAGGAACAGGGAACAAGAAAAGGAGAAGGACGCTAAGGGCCAGCCATTCAGCGACACAGTAAGACATGAAATAAGGAGTAAAGAAAACATATACAGGAATAGAGGAAGGTGAAAGCCCAAAGGCAAACAGTAGATGGGAATAATTTAAGAAAAGCAGCCTAGAAAAAAAAAGCCAAACTAAGGCTGGACATGTATAAGAAATAATAACTCTCCATGTATATTGATTTGGGAGCTCAGTGGTGGGCACCCTAAAGAGCCAAACTGTTAAAAAAAAAAAACAGGGTTCTTCAAGTCAAATTTTGAATTTGTAATAGTTGTTGCCATTAGTTGAGACGAAGCTTGCACAAAAACTGAATGATAATTAGATGCTTGCTTCCTTCATTATCAATAAGTAAAATAAACTTTTGTGGCTACTCACTGTATTCTCATAAGGTGTATGGTATTTTTAGTTTATAGTTTGTTTTCAATTGTAGCAAGAACAATGTTGATATGTTAAGGGTGTCCTGGTTTCACCATATGGAAAAAGTTAAGCATGAGTTGAAAGAAAACATGAAGAAAGACAAAGGAGTTTACATTTGGATTTTAGACAGACTCTAGCTAATAGTTCTACTCGAATTTATGGTTCTTCTGCCACATCCTTACTGGCATTGCAAATGTGCATGACCACACTTGGCTTTAAAAAGGTGGAGAGGGTGTTTTTCTGTTTGTTTGCTTGTTTAGTTTCAAAGAATATGTAAAATGTAAGTATCACAAGGCCCATCTAATAGCCAATGCCATACAGAAGCTCATATAACAAACCAATTGAAAGTATTACTGGCATCTGCTTGTCTGGAAATATAGCTCTTTATTTTCCTTGATTCATGCTATTATCAAACGAAAGGACTCATATAAAATTTAAAATATATGCTTAATGACTATTTACTATTTAAATGACTCTAGTACAAGTGGGGATCAAATAAATGAGATCCCGAAACAGTTAGTTAGGAAGACATACAATCACAAAAAGGGAAAAAAAGACATACAAATCTACTTTAAATGTTCAGATCACACTTTTAAGGTGAGAATTAGATTAATGAGAACCTTAACATACTTTCCTTTCCTTCCAATATAAGATCAATTTAATTTATTATGTATTGTTATCAAATGATCAAAAGTAGCAGCAGCCACATTGTAAAGTGAAATGCAAAATGTGAATGCCGCTTTAAAGTAAATAACAAGATTTCAAAGAATTGTCATACTCCTGACTATTTACTCTAACCAATGATTCTAAGCTCCTAACAGGTATGTGCCCAGTTTATATTTCAATGGCTGTTCCTTCAGATAAAAAGTAGAATCTCAGCTAGATGACTCTAAGATCATATACTTAAATTATTCTGACAATAGATGTTAAAAATGAAGATAATCTTTAAACAATATATTTGGTTTCAGTAACAAAATTTAGGCTAATGCATGTTTAATGTTGAAAAGGGAAGAGGCTAGAATGAAGAATATTCATTTAGGAATGTTCTTGACATGGGTGCTACATGCAGTTCCTGTTGCCTCTTCGTCCTTTATCTTCAGATGCTTCTTTCTCTGTTGACCTCTATTAACCCCAACCTATATTGTTCTCATTATTTTCCACTGTTTCCAAAAACACTCTCAGTATTAAATGTAATCTTTTTGGCTTATCAATTACCATCTATGGCCCCTGAACATATCTCTGTGACCTTCCGGAAGGAAAATAATTTGATTTAATGAGATCTGGGTCATGCCTTGGCTAGGAGAGGCAGCACATATTTATTTCTTTGTAGGAAAGTTGAATATTTCTCCCAGAATTCTTATGCTGGCCCTGCTCTGGCTCACAGCTGGCGATAGAGAAGTGATTCATGGAAGAAAAGTCCTTCCACATCCAGGTTTGTCAGTATTGTTTCTTTGTTTGTTCTTTTGTCATTTGTTAAGAGGATCAATCTCACGCTGTAGCCCAAGCTTGACAGAACTTAATCCAATACAAACTGTCATATAACATTGGACAACCCTCTTGACTCAGTGTTCTGCAGGCTAGAATTATAGACATGAGCCATGAGGCCTGATCAGACCTTTCATGTCTATCATAATTGAGTTTATTTATATTTTTAAATGGCTTATTGGCAACCTCTACTTCGGACCTAGGTATGTTTTTCTCAAAGCTTCCTCCAAGACTTCTGCCAAAGGCTAGACTGCCTCCCCCAGTTCTGTAATGGGAAGAGGGAAGCAGAGCAGACAGCCATGGGCATTAAAAACCCTGTGTCCTTGAGAATAGCTGGGATATAAACTCTTTCCACTTCAGGTTACTGTTGTTTGTTTAGGGGTATAAAAATGTCTGTGATGGGAATGAGAAACGAGAAGCTTATCCACAGAGAAAACTCAGTCAGGAACTCGAAATGACTGTCTCAGTTTCTGCAGTCTATTTCTTCTGGATGTTTGTAAGCCCCGGGTTTAATGATGTTACCTTTATTTGTTCTAATAGGCTACTCCAGTCATCTCAGCTGAGTTTTATAAACCGATTTGAAGATGTGCTTCTATATGCTTCCTCTTTCTTTTAATTGCTAATTTTCTTTTATTTTTCCCTGATATATATTTAATAAGCACCCTAATTCAAAACCAAAAATTTGGGTTTATAGACCATTCCACCAACTGTACAAAGCCATCCTCAACATTCTCTTACCACTGCACAGATAAGGCCTGGGGTGATGTTTCTAGAGCAGAGTTATCCTGAGAAACTTCCTGTGAATCTTTATTTGTGCCAGCACATATAGTAGCCATTGTTCCATGAGACTATAAAGTATTTTAAATATGACTCACTTGTGAAATCAAGGATCTAAATTTTTAATCTTACTTACTTTTCAGTAATTTAAATTTAACAACCCCATAAGCCTATGGATACAGATTAGACACTCTAGTATCAGATAACTAGCTACATGAAGATATGTTACAGTGCACTGGTATATTCCTGAGAGACATCTTTGAAAGCATAGCAGATTAGCAGTTATACTGTATTGAATTTATGTTACAAAAATACCTGACAGAAGCAGCTTCAGAAAAGAGAAGTCCAGTCAGGCGCCCACCCAGTCTATCAGGTCTTGGAAGGCATGGCTGGAATTCCTGGGTGTGAGTCAGTGGGGCTCATGGCTTTAGCATGTCATGGCTTAAGAGTAAGCAGAGATTGAAACAGAAATAGATTCAGACTGTAACCTTCAAAGCCATCCCCAAAAGGCCTTTGTATGCCAGCTGGGTCCTCTATTTTAAGGATTACTTAAACTCCTAACAACCAGTGAGGGAAACCTTATATCCAAACCTTAGTAAACACCAATAGGTAACACTTCTGCATCTCTTAGCCCAGCACCATGGTAAATTCCTTTACTCGTGAATGTATACCTGTGGATGTCCAGTGCGTCGGGGTCCCTGGGTAAGGGTGGATGAACAAACCAGGACACAGGGGATGCAGAGCAAAATCAGCAATGGCAATTGCATGCTGTGCTTTATTAGCATAGGCATTTTATACCCTTTGCTTAGATAAGCTCAACAAGGAAGTGAACTTCTGATACACTCACAACAGAAAGGTTACCATAATAAGATAAGAGTTGCCATAAGGTTTACCATAACAAGATAAAGATTACCATAGTAAGATAAGAGTTACCATAAACATTGCCATAGGATAAGGAGAATATGTTTCTGTTATACTAGTAAAAACAAGGAACTAAAAACTGAAAAATACAGTGGGTGATCACCACACAATAGTCCCTAGAGACATAAGAGTCATTAATCTAATCTTAGCTCTTCAGGACGTTATGCAAATCTTCTGGAACATGGCAATGTTCTTAGCAAGCATACACAATGGGGTTACTTCCTCAACTCCATGGCATCTGTAACTAGTGAATTTATCTGGATGAAGTAATCATAACTTGTCCAAGGACAAAGCAACTATTTAGGGCTATGGTCGCAAGAATATCAATAACGTTTGCAGAAATATCATCAGATGAAGTGGTTACAAATGTCTTCAGAGACATTGTCTCAATATCCTAGATCTAATCTGAGCTATTTAAACTATCTAAGCAAAGCAGTCCCTTATGTTCTGTGCAGCAGGGCCGCCACTTCCTTAAACTCTGTGGCTATCAGAACTTGTGTCAAGAGAACAGGGAAGAAGACCTTTGCCTTCCTCTCCAGCCCCTGGCTTGCCANCACTTCCTTAAACTCTGTGGCTATCAGAACTTGTGTCAAGAGAACAGGGAAGAAGACCTTTGCCTTCCTCTCCAGCCCCTGGCTTGCCATAGCTAATCTGTGTCTTTCTCCGCCACAGTCCTCGACTTACCCCAGAGCCAGGGCGTCTTATTCCCTGCAACTAAAACACAGACTCTTAATCTCCACATATACCTTTTCATAAATGTTCTGCAATTAACCTAGAAACAAGTTGTTAATTGCTTAGAATAGTGTGGTAGACAATTAAAGTTACCACTGTGTTATAATGTAGAAAAGAGGGCCCTCTGCTAACAGAGACCACTTGTTCGTTTCCTGACCACCCAGACCTGAAATAACCACTCAGAAAAGATATTAATTACAACACTGCCTGGCCTATTAGCTTACACTACTCATTGATTACCTCTTATATTTTAAATTAACCTATTTCTATTACTTTATATTTTACCACAAGTGTCATGGCCTACTGGCAAGGTTCTGCTGGTGGCTCACATCTTTCTCCTCTGGCAGCTACATGGTTGCTCATTGACTCCACCCACTCTCCTCCTCTATCTGCTTGGCACCCCCACCTTGCCTTAGTCTGCTAAGCCATTGGTCCAAACAGTTCATCAACCAATAAAAGCAAAACCTAGACAAAAAGACTTCTCACACCAATCCTCATTTGAACAAAATATTCTCCTCTAGTATATATGCCCACATATCCTATATAAGTAACATAAACATTTTTACTACTTTCAATAGAATTGAATTCTGACCATATAAATGTGAAATGAAGAAAGAATATTCCGAGATGTCATGCCTAGATTTGATGTTTCCATTTTACTGATCAACTCATTCTGACTTACAATTAGCACATACTTTTAAATGAATGTAATGCTGAAATGATAAGCATGCTCCATTTTCCTGTTTTTTTCAATTTAATTTCCATTTCATCATATACATGCATGTAGCAATCAGACCCATTTTGACTTATTTCCTCTGTTATACTAGTCCCAAACTGAGTGTAAAACTATTCTTGAATGTGCATTCTGAGAAATTTGACATTTAAGACTTGATAACCTTTCAGGAATCAACATGAAACAAATTAAATAAAAGAAAAGGAATATGTGATATGAAGATCTACTTATGATTAGATACCTTGTTTTAGGACTAGGAAAGAAAACTGCACTGGCTAGTGAGTTCCAAAACTGCTTCTTCTTAACTATAATAGCTTTCACAATTTTTAAACTTCTACATGCCTTTGACCTGTGAGATGAAGACACTGTCCTCCATAATCCATTCCAAAGACAAAATTAGCACATATATTAAGTAGGAACAGCACAAAGCAGAAGGTGTTTAATAAAAATAGACATTGTAATACATGCTACTGTTATAATCATGATTAAAATACATCCTGAACCCAGATGTTTCTCTGCCTGGTTTCTATTGTTTCTCCAGAAACCATCTGTTCTCTCCATCCCTTGGGTACATTTAAAACAACTGTGGCTGTATTCTTCAAATTCCAGGGGATGGGTAAGGAACCCATGGACTCAACTAACCTGGGTTCATATGGGCTCCCAGTGACTGAACCCCCAAACAGAGATCTTGCATGTGATTGACCTAGGGCCTCTGAACATACATTGCAGTTGTGTAGCTTGGTCTTTCTGTGGCACTCCTAAACAGAGGAAGCAGGACTGTCTTTAACTCTGTTGCCTGATTTTGGGACCCTTCTCTCGTACTGGGTTGGCTTGCTCATCCTTAATAGGAGAGGAGGTATCTAGTCTCACTGCAACTTGATAAATCACAGCTGACTGGTATACATGGGAGGCCTGGCCTTTCCTGAAGAGGAAAGAGGAGTGGGTGGAGGTGGGGTAGCAGAGGTTGGGGAATAGGAGACTGGGAGGGGAGGAGAGAAGGCAAGAAAATTCTAATTGGTCTAGAAACCATAAATTAATAAATTCAATAAAATAAAAGAAAGTAACTGTCTCTGTTTTCTTCCTAAATTCTATAATCCCTCTCCGATTATCCTTAAGACCACCACTGCATGTTATCTAGCATTATATTAATATAACAGAAATCTATAACATTGGGGGCTATTTGTTGGGGTTTACTGTCCTGCCCAGTACCCCACAGCTGTTTAACCCTGAAGAAAATCACACGGAGATCTCTATAAGTTATAAAGCTGATTGGCCCTTTAGGTCAGGCTACTTATTCGCTCTTGTAGTTTATATTAACCTATTATTCTTATCTATGTTAGCCATGTGGCCCAGTACCTTTTTCAGTGGGGAAGATCACATCCTGCTGCTTCGGTGGTCTGGGCA
>LOEQ01011724.1:17182-29048 GCA_001685075.1 Bramus lutescens
CATTTATTTAAAACATGATTGACAGAATACAGACAATTCTCCCACACCAGAAATCTATGGTCATCAATTTATCAAAAAAAAAAAGACTTTTATTTTGGCTTACATATTTGGAGGTGATTGTTTGGTGCTGTTGTAAGGCAGAATATTGTGGTATAAATAGAAGATCAGTCACTAACGACCAGATGTGAAAGAATGAAGGAAGAAAGGACCAGAGTCTAGAGATATTCTTCAATTGGCGGTACCCTTACCTAAGACTTTCTGCTAGGCCCTTCCTGTTAATTTTTCCTTCACCTCTTAAAGAAACACAGATGAAAGACGAAGACTTTGACACATCATTCTTTGACGGACATCCAGAAACACAAGATAGTGCAGTGGTACTAACAATCTTTGAATAGTACTTATTCCTCTTTGTAAAGGTGCTTCTTAATTCTGTGACTCCCATTAGACAATTCTAGAATTTTCAAATACCCCAGAGGTATAGTTTTACATGGGTTGCACAGTTTACAAAGCAGCCATCCCATCACCACTCATCTGGTCTGAGTGTCACAGCCTGTGTGATAAGTAAGAGCATATATACTTCATAGATCAAGCTGTATAAGCCTAGAGTTTGTCTCATCATTATAAAACAAGAGGCTCCATTCTTAGGGCAGGTCTCCCAAATACATATTCAGAGACATACCTAACAGAATATTGTAGTATTATAATTTTTAGGCTTTCTGGTGATGACATTGGTGAAATGGTCAGAACTAATTTATGTAAAACAAGAAATGAGAAGATAATGGTTTGTAATGAGGATACAAGGCCATTCACAAAGTAAGAAATATTTGCTGAGCCTCGAGTCTGACAAACTCCATAAAATTTTTAGGGATGTAGGTATTAAGGATCGCACTGCAGCTTAACATGCAGTTTTTCTTTTTAATTTTTATGTTTAATTTCTTTATGCTATGTATGTTGATCATAGTCCTTCCCCTGCCTCACCTCCTTCCAGATCTCCTCACCACACCACTTTATAATATTTCTCCCTCTTAATAAAATCCTTTTTCAAAAAGCACAACAGAACACAGAGTCCCACTGCGTCCACACAGTCCTTCTGCATCAAAGGCCTGGCCTGGAATGTGGTTCATGTGCAGAGTCACTTCGTTGAAAAAAAAAAAGATTTTCCTCCTCCCAGCAGCTATAAATTGCTAGACGTTCTTGGCTGTGTGTGAGACTCTATGTTCACTTCCTTTTGTCCTCACCGGAATTTTGTCTGGAGTGAATTGTGCAGGTCTTGTACAGACTGTCACAGTGTCTGGCAGTTCATAAGCAAGCACACAAGACTGCTGTGTCTGGAAGATGCTCTTTCTTTGAAGTCATCCCCAATCTCTGGCTCTTATAAGCAGTTTGAACATTGGTCAACTTGAAATGAAAAGTGATTTTTAAAAGCCACAAATTACATTTTAAATATGGCTTTGTTGTTTCATTTATTTTAGATACCAATTCTCCAAATATATGTTAAAATACCGAAATTCATCTTTAATAAGTATGTCTGTTTCAGCTGTTACTTTTTCCATAAAAATAATAAACTTTTAGCTGTAGATTCTCCAATTTCAAATTCTCTGATTAGGACTGTTATTTAAAATTGTACAATAAAAGGCACAAAAATATTTGAAATTGAACCAACAAACCTAGCTGAAAAATGTTCAAGTGACTTCCTTATTCACTAACTTAAGACTTCAAAGGTAAAAATTCAATATTTTCAAATTCTTTTCTTGTGTTTGAACAGATATAATGACAATAAAACTGTTGAGAAGTTATGTACTGGGGCTTCATTATCTCATGCTGCTGACTACTGGACTCCTCATTTATTTACATATATTTATTTATTGTTGGTTTTATTTGTGCAGAAGAAATTCATTCCTAATAGAGTGACATCCTAATTCATTTTAGTGCATCGCTAAAGTCTGGTGCATGAACACTCTCACCATATCAAAAGTATGATTTTGTAATAACATTTCTGACCCATAGAATAAAACCTGGCTTTTAATGCATAAAATAGCTGGTTACCATAAGCATAATAATCATAATTTTATCCCCATTAATTTTGTTTGTAGAATTAATTTCCATATTTTATGGCTTGAAACAAAAACATCAGCCCTATTGAACAGTGTCTGAAAGCAGAATTATTATAAACCCTACAAATGCCAAATTTTTTTTCTGTTTTTATTCTCTCTGAGTCCTCCAAAGTGGTTCCCTCTTATTAAAATTCAAACAGCTGTGAAATGGCCAGGTGATTTGAAGATGAAAGTAAATGTGAAGTGACCTTCATCCATGCTGAACAAATAGAATATTATAAACACACTTTCCAGCTGAAGTTACACAAAGCAAATTAAGAAATACCTAGGGCTATAATTTACTACAAAAATGTTTCTTAAATTTCTGACAGTTTCATTTAACTGACTAATTAAATTTGCTTGTAGGCATCTTAGAGATGGAGTCTAATAACCATACTGTCATCTGGGAAGAAAATGAAAATTACTTTCTGTGTGTGAGAAATATGTTAGTAATGGTACAGGTCTCCTGCTAAACATTTGACAAATATATGTAAGTGGTTATGCCTGGTTGTATTCCATGATAATGCCAATTCTATTAAAAGGTGATTAAAGGAAAATCTCACAAGTAATAGCTTGGAACTGTAAAGGTGCAATTTCTAAAGAATCTGCCCAGGGAGAAATTTAAGCCATATTTCTTCAGCAAGAACAATATGCATTTATTATGTTTTGTTTACTCATTTCAGGAAAGTCACTGTTTGAGAATGACCCAGTTTATAAATCCACAATATTGATTTGGTGTTATTTCATCTCTGAAAAGACCCATAGCAAACCTCACCCCAGGAGTCTATATTTCCTAGATCCTAGTCCAGATTTGGGGCGAGGATACCTATAAGCTCACTTATTGATTGAGCCAAAAGAAAAAGTGCTTTCATTTTCAAAGCATTGCAATCAAAACCACCAAGTCTTTTCTGAGACACATTATCAGGCTGCAAGGAAAAACATTGGAAAGAAGTTTTGCAAATAGTGTCTTCCATTAAATTTTATAATAAAATATCCTATTATCTCCTATGGTTCTACCACAGAATTGTGACTAATGTTCAAAACACTGCCCCCTCCCCGTCTTTTGATTCTATTTAAAACCAAGCCTATATCTTGCACACATGAGAACATTTAATAATTACCTCATTATGTGTAATTGTGTTATTCATTTCATAAAATGACATTTAAGAGAAATTGTGAAAGCTACAATTATGTAATTATTTTGCTAAGTTACTGATTCTAGCATGGTTTGTAAAATTCAGATTTCTTCAGGGTTTTAAGTTTCTGCTGAACCTGTACAAAATTATCCATATTCATTTTGGTTCCTCTCTTGTCTCCTATTAACCTGTAATGACATTAAAACTGTGACATGATGCTTGTTCATTGTGGAACTCCATCACTTCAGCCCTTAAGCCAGGTCCTGACACATGACAGCCATTCAACATTTCCATCTGTGCCGTGTGCAATCATTAAATAAAACTGAAGTACAGCATTCAAGAAAGTGGTACATTTAAAAGCATCAAAAGATTCCATGTGATCTTAGTTATTCTCATAGTAATGACAATAATATAATCTTATTTCCTTGACATAAAAATGAAAAGCTCAAATTGTAACAAAAATGCAAAAAAGCCTTGCTAAGGCAAAAAAATTCATTATTATTATTAATATTAAAAGAGCAAGAAAACTTGGAGCATCCACATTCCAGTCTCTCCTGTTTAATATCAAAAGCAGTCCTATTAGCTCAACTTCTTATGAATTTGGTTTTTAGTTTTGAGGTATAGTAATCCATGCTGGTCTCAAATTTACTCAGTAGCCCAAATTGACATTGAATATAAGATCTTCACACCTCCAGTTGCCAGAATACTCGGACTGCAGACATTTGCCATCATACCTATAACACAACTTAACTTTTAGCAAGCCACAGTGAATACAGTCACAGAACTGCAAAGTTCATTCCAACCACATATTATGTGAAAATTATATATGGCCCATTTTGCCATGTTTCCAATGTGAACACTGACAAAAGATCAGAAGGAGATGTACAGGGATGGAGTTATTCATCTTACTGCAGTAAGAGCAGAGTCTGGGAGAATAACAGGGAAGGTGAAAGGATGGTTCATAAAAATATAGCCTCAGGAATGCTTAGGTAATTGAGTGTTAGTGATGAATTGAGTGGTATCAGGAAATAAAGGCATACTGAGCATTGAGCAGCATCATAATTTTTACTCATATGCTCTGAAGTTCAAATAGATCTGTAGCTGCCATTAGTGAAGAAATAATAATCAAGGGTGGTCTGGAGCAGCAGTAATCAGTGGGTCCTCTTGCTCTACCTCAAAGGGACATCATATACTGGTCTCTGGTTTGCAGTCCCATGGTTATGGAGTGCCCCTCTGTAAATGCTCCTCATGCTCTGCAGATGTGTTTATGCGTATTTAAAAAGACAACAGCCAGACAAAGGGTCCAGGCTGTCAGTTCCTGAGGCTGTGTTTTCGGTTATTCATTTATTTACTACTTATAACTACTATTTTTATTTTTAAGTCACAGATTCCTGCTGATAAAGATTTATCTTATTTTTTCTGCTACATTTAGTGTTCTCCCAGTTACAAAGGCAAAAAATTCTTTCTGTGTCCAAGTGCCCTCGGTCCACTTGTTTTCAATCCTATGGCTGGAGAAACTATCTAGTTTCTATCTTTCTTAGTCTTCAGGAAAAGGAAATAGCTTGTAGCTGAAGTCTGAAACATAAGTTATCTGGTAAGCATCTCAGGTGGAAGTCAACAAAGACTTATCAGAGAAGGGTTCACCCTAGTCTCACTGATAAGCATTTAATACTTTACTGTACACTTATTTGTATCATGTAAACTTTATATTTGAAGAATAAAAAGAGGGAGAGAGAACATACTGAATATTTTAACTAGTTTACTGGATATTGACTTTAACAACAGATGAACTAACATGCATAAATGATTGTCAAACACAGATGCTTTAGGTTTTTCTGTGATTCTGTTTTTTGTTTGTTTGGGTTTTTTTTTGCCTTTTTTGTTTGTTTGTTTGTTTTCACTAGATTTCACCTCAGGAAGGTTTGTTGTGGAAATGCCGACAGTGGACACACAGACGGCATCTGCACAGAGTTATTCCCTTTAATCCAGTTATGTTGTAGACTTTCCCAACGTCCTGCTCACCATCTATCCTCTTGTACTCATTGCTTTCACACGTCAGTGGTTTCCTCCTTCCGTCACCTGAGACTTTCTCTTTGATTTCGAGTGAGAAAAGGCTGTAATTGTGGATGGTTAATTCTCCCATGGACCATTCTTCAATTTAGAAGTAGGTTTTACAACATTATCCAAAATTCCCAAGAGAATGAGCCCCACATTCCCAGAGCGCAGGCTGTCTCATTGAACAGGTTCTTGCCTGACTCTCACATGTCTTAATTTTTGTTAAGAGAACGAGTATATATATTTTTCTCATTTTTGAAATGTATACTATATAATAACTTATGCACATAAAGCAGAAAATTCCACATTTCTACAAGCATTGGATGTGTTTTAAATATTTCAACATTCCAATTTAAAAAATAAGGTTAAAATCAAATTTTAATATTTATAAGAAAATAAGGTTTTATTAATTCTAAGAATAAAACTACATGACCTTGATAAAAACCAGAAAGAATGGGCAAAGTACTATTGAGCTGTACATTTAAATTTTGGTGAAGTTCAGAGTAAACTACATTAAACATCAGTAGAATATGCTAAATAAGTTCACCTTTGCAAGGTACTTCTAATAAAGTACCTCAACAATACTTTATTAGAAACGTGTAAACATATATATACATATATACATATATAGCAATTCACATTCAGTAGTAGAATAAAGAACTGGTGCTACTTATTATAATAAGTGCAGAAGTCCTTCCAGCTAACCACATAGATATATGAAGATGTTCTGATCAAAAGATGTGTATATATACTTTACATCTACTAGGTCATAGATTCTTAAGTTCTAGTCAATGACTAAGGCCCAAGTATAGCAAAGTTAAGGGGATTTCATCACCTTTTTGGCAAGAGGATACATTCAAGTAGCCCTCAGTGTGAGTAGGTAAACTCACATTCTAATTGATTAGTGCAAGGATATACCACCCCTCTGGCTGAAGAGTGTTGAAATAAAAGCAAAAAAAAAATCTAATAAAAGGCCTGACAAGTGGACAAAATGCAGCACATTGGAGCTACTTGATCTATTTACCTGTTTCCTGAGCCACAGGAAGCGTTTTCACAGCCTTTCACACTGCAGCACTCTAATAGCTCATGATTTCTTCTCATTAGGGAGAGATTCTGAGGGTGACACCTGTGTGCTTTGGGGCATTATAGATATCAGTGTTGTGGATCCTTGAAGAAGGATTACCAGTGTTTTCTTAATGAATTAAAACAAACAAACAAATGAAAACAGTTTAAAAGTTGAAACACAAATGGTTCTTTGCCACAGATCTCCACTTCAAGACTACTGGGATGTCAAGACAGGTATGAACAAAAGCAGATTTGAAAAGTTTCAGATTTGCTGTTGACTTCCCAAATATTCACATGATCACTGCTGGAGTAAATATTAAAGATGAGAGGAATCAGGCAAAGCATGGAAGCGGAAGGGAAAGATGGAAGGAGGAAAAGAGGGAGGGAGAAGGGAGGGAGGAAGGGAGGGAGAAATTGGATAGACAGGAACTGATTTCAGTTTCCTGAAATGACGTCATGAGACTCCATGGGGAGGAAGGAAGTGCCCCTGTTGAACTACTGCTGTCATTTGACTGGAGCTCATCTGCAGCATCATTTGAAAAATAACCTTCAATATTGTTTTTAGTCATTATATTCTTTTTTCTGTGTATTCTTCCAAAAATAATTCCTATTCTTTTATAGGCTAGAGAAAACTTAAAATAAAACTATTCATGGAGTTATTCAGTATAAGTATTCATGTCTCTCCGACCACTGGATACTTAGACTTGGCTGCCCATGAAGAGGTAAGTGTCAGAGATCTCAGGTGCAGGGTTTTATGTTCTGGACCTTGGCCTCTGAGGTACATCCCCTGCCCCACCCCCACCAAGTGAAACCCCAAGACCTGGGAGCAGTCTCCTCACACACACAGCCATACCCCACTGCATCTCTGATCACTGGAGCATTGCCCTGATTGTCCCTAGAGAGGTGAGTGTCTGGGTTCCCAACTGAACATCCCTGGTTTCCAGGCCCTATGCCCTGGAGGAACAACCCAACCACCAAACCCCAAAGATCCCAGAGCAGGATTCCCAAACCTGTGACCATCCCCCACTGCACCTATGAAAACTAGAGCCTTGATCCTGATTACACCTGGAAAGGAGCCCCCAGAGATGCATCAATGACTACCAGAGGCACAGCCTCTCCTGCACTAGGAGGAAGAGTGATGACCTAAGACAAAAGCCCCACCTGCACCAATTGGAGAAAGAGAAACCGCCTGAAGCACAGGCCCCACCTGCACAGCTTGGAGGACGAGATGAGTGGACACCAATGCAAGAATACATTCAACAATCTAATGAGCAATATGGAACAGCTATACATAATGGTCCTACAAAGGAAGACCTGAATATCTTAACCTAGAGGAAGCAGATGAAAATGTCTTTAAATAAAACTGTCTGAAGATCAAAGAGACACTTAAAGAGGAAATGTAAAATTCCTCTAAATAAATGGCAGAAAAGACAAACAAAAAATTGGAAGAAATCAATAAATCTCTTATAGAAAATGAAGAAAAAATAATCAAAGAGGTGAAGTAAATGGTTCAAACAATTCTACACATGATACAATAAAATAAAATAAAAAAGAGTCAATAAAGAAAACACAAACTGAAGGAAATCAGGAAATGGGAAAACTGTGAACAGGAACTACAGATGGAAGCGTAACCAATGGATTACAAAAGACGTGAGAGAGACTCTCAGGAGTTGAAGACATGGTAGAGAAAATAGATTCACCAGTCAAAGAAAATGTTAAATCCAACAAATCATTAACACAAAACATCCAGGAAATTTGGGATATCATGAAAAGAACAAATCTAAGCATAATAAGTAAGGAAGAAAAAGGACTCCAGCTCAAAGGCACAGAAAATATATCCAACAAAATCACAGTACAAAACTTTCCCAACATAAAGAAGGATATCCCTATGAAGGTGCAAGAAGCTAACAAAACACCAAATAGACTGGACAAAAAAAAATCCCCTTGCCATATAAAAATCAAAACATTAAACATACAAAATAATGAGAATATTAAGAGCCACGAAAGAAAAAGGCTAAGTAACATATGAAAGCAGATCTGTCAGAATTACACTTGACTTCTCACTGGAAACTCTGAAAGCCAGAAGGATCCATCTTTCAGCTGTGTACAAGAAACGCACCTCAACCTCAAAGACAGACATATATCAGAGTAAATGTTGGGAAAAGACTTTTCAATCATATGTACCTAAGAAAGAAGAAGCCAGTGTAATTATCCT
The DNA here is from genome assembly GCA_001685075.1 of Bramus lutescens. Classification (NCBI taxonomy): domain Eukaryota; kingdom Metazoa; phylum Chordata; class Mammalia; order Rodentia; family Cricetidae; genus Bramus; species Bramus lutescens. The sequence goes on from LOEQ01011724.1 coordinate 25,747, forward strand.
AAGATCTAACAAATTAGATTTTAAACTAAAATCAATCAGAAACACAGAGGGGAACACTTCATCAGAAGAAAAATACATCAAGGTGAAGTCTCAATTCTGAAAAATATGCCCCATACACAAGAGCACCCACATATGTAAAATATATATTACTAAAGCTGAAATCTCATGTTATACCCAACACTCTAATATTAGAACACTTCAACACCCCACTCTCACCAATGTTCAGGTCTGTCATACAGAAACTTAACATAGAAATATTAGTATTCACAGATGTCATGACTCAAATGGACTTAATGGACATATATACAACATTTTATCCAAACACAATAGAATATACATTCTTTTTATCACCTCATGGAACCTTCTCTAAAATTAACATAATTATTAACAAAGCAAACCTCAATTAATGCAAAAGAATTGGAATAAACCACTGTATTTTATCAGACCATCATGGCTTAAAATAAGAATTCAACAACAACACTAATTGCAGAATGTCTACAAACTCATGGAAATTGAACAACACACAACTGAAGTACCCTTGGGTCAAGGAAGAAGTAAAGAAATTAAAGACTTCGTAGAATTCAACAAAAATGAATGCACAAAATACCTAAACACTAATGGACACTATGAAAGCAGTGCTAAAAGGAAACTTCATAAAACTAAATGTCTACATAAAGAAAATGGGAAACTATTACAATAATGACTTAACAGTACACTTGAAAGCTCTAAAAAGAAAAGAAAGAAGAAAAGAAAAGAAAAGAAAAGAAAAGAAACAGACTCACCTAGAAGGAATGGATGATAGGGAATAACCAAATTGAGGGAATGAAATCAATAAAATAGAGACAAAGAAAACAATGTAAAGAATCATTGAAAGAAAGAACTGGTTCTTCGAGAAAATCAACAAAATAGATAAACCCTTATCCAAAATAATCAAAAGGCAGAAAGAGAACATCCAATATAACAAAATCAGAAATGAAAAGGGAAACATAACAACAGACACTGAGAAAATACAAAGAATCATTAGGACACACTTTGAAAACATGTACTCCACAAAATTGGGAAATCTAAAAGAAATGGACAGTTTTCTCTATAGGTACCACATACCAAAATTAAATCAAGACCAGATAAACAGCTTAAATAGACCTATAGCCCTAAAAGAAACAGAAGTCATCAAAAGTCTCACAAACAAAAACAGAAACAGAAAAAACAACAACAAAACCCCCACCATGTTTTGGCGGTTTCAGCACAGAATTCTACCAGAACTTCAATGAAGAGCTACTACCTATAGTTCTCAAATTGTTCCATACAATAGAAAGAGAAAGAACATTGCTAAACTCTTTTTACAAGGACACAGTTACCCTGATATCCAAATCACACAAAGACTCATGTGAGAAAGAGCATTTAAGTCCAATCTCCCTCATGAACATCTCCGCAAAAAAAAAAAAACTCAGTAAAATACTGGCAAACCAAATCCAAGAACACATCAAAAAAATCATCCATCATGATCAAGTAGATTTCACCCCAGATGCAGGGATGATTGTTGAATTGACTGCCTATGTAATTCACTATATAAGTAAGCTGAAAGAAAAAGAAATGACTATCTTGTGAGATGCTGAAAAAGTCTTTGACAAAATCCAACACCCCTTCTTGAAAAGGGTCTTAGAGAGATCAGGGGTACAAGGAATGCATATAAACATAATACAAGCGATATACAGTAAGCCAACGTCCAATATCAAATACACGGAGAGAAACTCAAATATTCTACTAAAATAAGAAACAAGACAAGACTTTCCACTCTTTCCGTAAGTCTTCAACATAGTGCTTGAAGGTCTACCTAGAACAATAAGACAACAAAAGAAGATCAAGTGAATAGAAATTGGAAAGGAAGAAGTCAAATTTTTGGTATTTGCAAATTATGTGATTGTATATATAAGTGACCACAAAAATTCTACCAGAGAACTTTATAGCTCATAAACACTTTCAGTAATGCGGCAGGATACAAGGTCAACTAAAAAAAAATATCAGTAGCCCCCCTATATACAAATGATAAAAAGACTGAGAAAGAAATCAGAGAAACATCACCATTCACAATAATCACAAATAACAAAATATCATGGGGTAACACAAGCCAAAGAAGTGAAAGACCTGCATGACAAAAAATTTAAGTCTTTGAAGAACAAAATTGAAGATGGTATCAGAAAACGGAAAGATGTCTCATACTCTTGGAAAGGTAGGATAAACATAATAAAAATGGCAATCTCACCAAAAGCAGCCTACAGATTCAATGCAGTTCCCATTAAAATCCAAATACAATTCTTCACAGATTTCAAAAAACTATGCAACTTCATATGGAAAAAGAGCTATAGTAATGAAAATAGCTTATTTCTGGCATAAAAACAGAAAAATGAACCAATGGAATTGAAGACCCTGATATTAAGCAGCACACATATGACCAACTGATTTTTGAAAAAGAAGCTAAAATTATACAATGGAAAAAAGAAAGCATCTTCAATAAATGGTGCTGGAATAATTGGATGTCAGCAGGTAAAAGAATGCAAATATATCCTTACCTATCCCCATGCACAAAACTCAAGCCTAAATGTGTCAAAGACCTCAACATAAACTCAGTCACACTAAACCTCATAGAGGAGAAAGTGGGAAGTATCCTTGAATGCATAGTCAGAGGGGACCACTTCCTAAATATAATACCAGAAGCACAGACACTGACAGTAACAATAAATAAAGGGAACCTCCTGAAACTGAGAAGCTTCTGTAAGGCAAAGAACACATTTAGTAAGATAAAATAACAGCCTACAGAAAAAAAAACAACAACAACAACAAAAAAAGATTTTAAACAACCCTACCCTGGACAGAGGACTGATCATGAAATTACATAAAGAACTCAAGATCTATATTGAGGTCTTTAATCCATTGGGACTTGAGTTTTGTGCATGGTGATAGATATGGATCTATTTTCATTCTTCTACAGGTTGACATCCAGTTATGCCAGCACCATTTGTTGAAGATGTTTTCTTTCTTCTATTGTATATTTTCAGCTCCTTTGTCGAAAATCTGGTGTTCATAAGTTTGTGGGTTAGTATCTGGGTCTTCTATTTGATTCCTTTGGTCGACTTCTCTGTTTTTACGCCATTACCAAGCTCTTTTCATTACTGTAGCTCTGTAATAGAGTTTGAAGTCAGGAATGGTAATGCCTCCAGAAGTTCCTTTATTGTATAAGATTGTTTCGTCTATCCTGGGTTTTTTGTTTTTCCATATAAAGTTGATTATTGTTCTTTCAAGGT
>LOEQ01011725.1:7267-25605 GCA_001685075.1 Bramus lutescens
CAGCCACTTGTAGGGGTTGACGGTGACACAGAAGAGGCCCGAGTAGGTCTGCGGACAAAGACAAAGTTGCTCAATTAAAATCACCTCATTGCTCCAACTTGGAAATAATGCTCTGTGAGCAAGGGGAGAGGAATTAAAGAAGTGCTGAATCTCATGAAGTTTCATTCACTGGTTGCTTTCCCCAGCTATCAGATACAGCACCAATGTTCCAGATAGCCAGCAAATGCAGCTAACCAGAGAGCTCTCTGCATGTGCATTTTCAAAGACACCCAAATTTGGATCACTGTCATAATGAGGCATTTCAACAAGAAAAAGTATATGGTTTTGATTAAATATGACAGGGACACTCACGTAAATCATCCAGGCTGCATAACGCTCTTTGAGGTTGTACAGCACAGCGGGCTCGTGAAGGTGGGTCATCATGGCCATGTCCTCGATCTTGTCATACTTGGGAGGGTTCATGGAGAAGACTTGGTCTTCCTTGACTGTGACAGTCTGTTAAGAATGGAAGGGTCCAGTTAAGACCACCTAAGTAGGAGAAAAAGATCGTTCCTGCTTCCCTCCCTTTTACCCTCTTGATTTTACTCACAGCTCCTCCTTCGGTCTTGGCTGTCACCTTGCCCCCTTCCCTGCTCTGCACTGTTGCTTTCACATAGGACTCCTTAGGGTCCACCACGAACACGGATGACTTGGCATCGAAGGGCTTGTTCTGAGCCTCGATTCGCTCCTTTTCAGACTTTCGGAGGTAAGGAGCAGCCTCCCCGAAAACGGCCATCTCGGCGTCGGAACTCATGGCTGCGGGCTATTGGTGGCAGCTCAGGTCCAGGTGCACCTAGGGAAAAATATGGACGTGAATGACAACCCTGGCCTGTGAGTTTAACCTTCACAGGCTTTGTTTGCAAACTCGCTTCTTCCTCCTGTGGACTGTGCCAGGGAGCTAAAAGAAGACAAGAATACCTAGTAGCCATGTGTTGGCAGTTTAATTTTAGTGACATTTTAAGCCTTTGCTCTTTCTTCTCTATTGTAAACCACAGTGGAGAGATGTGGAGGGATGGATACCCATCCAATCACATTTGTCAGACTGTAAGTGTAGTGTGGGAGGTCCTTCTGTATATATGTTGCTTTAATTGGTTAATGAATAAAGAAACTGCCTTGGCCTGTGATAGGTCAGAGTAGAGCTAGGTGGGGGGGAGGGGGTACTAAACTGAATGCTGGGAGAAAGAAGGCAGAATCAGAGAAACACCATGTAGCCACCAGAGGGGAAATATGCGAGCTGCCAGGTGGAACCTTGCCAGCAGGTAGGCCACGAATCTCATGGTAAAATATAAAATAATGGAGATGGGTTAATTCTAGATGTAGGAGCTAGCTAGCAATATGCTTAAGTGATTGGCCAGGCAGTGATTTAATTAATTCAGTTTCTGTGTGGTTATTTCTAGTCTGAGCAGCTGGGAACAAACAAGCAGCCTCCTACTACGCAAGTGTGTGCAGAATCTTTATTTCTGCACTTTTTTGTTTGTTTGTTTTTACCCCATTTCCTTTCCCTACCCATCTGTTCCATTTGTTTGTTTTACATTGGGGTGATAGAAAGAAATGGAAAATAATTTTTCTAACCTTATCATCTTAATGAATCTATTTTTAAAAATCCAAATATTGCTGAGTATGGTGGTATTTTAATCCCAGCACTTAGTGGGCAGAGGCAGGCAGACCTCTTTGACACCAGCCTGGTCTACATACTTCCAGGACAGATAGAGCTACATAATAGAGAGATTCTGTCTCAAAAAAAAATTAACCATTTTCCTTTATCACAAACCATTAAAATGTAGTATAAAAACTATTGTTTGTATGAAAGAAGAAACACCTAAATTCAGGTTGGATATTTAATACACACAAACTCCCAGTTGACTGACAACTATTAAGTAAGTAAAGGAAAAATAAGCATGATATATGTTCATAAAATATTAGCCCAAGGAAATCAGCAAATAACAAAAATCATCTTGTTCCAGATCAACATCAAGTCCCTTCTCTCTGTTTTTAAACTCTGCACAAGTTGTCATAGTTACCCAAGCAAAAACAACTTCAAAGGATTAGCTGAGAAAAACAGGCCCCCAGATGCTAACAAGCCTCCCGGTGGCCGCATATTCGCTGCACTGCCCTGAGTCTGCAAGATTTCAGAATCTGACCTGTTTCTGCCTGACCTTTAGTGTGTTAGGCTTAAGGCATCTCTCTCTTTCTCCTGCCTTCTCCTTTTGAAAACATCACGTTTCTTATTTCTCTCCTGAGATGGATAACCAGGATGCAGCTTCTAGCCAAAGCCAACACATTTTCTTTTAAAAAGAAAAAAAAATCAACTGACAATTCCTGGTTAAAATAAAACAAAATTCTCTCTCTAACCAGAGTGAAAACCTCTGTGGAGTGGAGGATAGGGTGGTACAGAGAGCGGCATGTTGGTTGCTAGGGTCAATGATGACACCAACCTCAATCTTCTGTAGATTTTCCAGAAAGAGTTTTGGTCTTTTGTTATACACAGTGAACTTCCTCTCAATCTGGAGTCAGATATGAAATTTCCCACATATAGTAACTTAGGATCAGTAAAGGATTATGGTGAGACATGGAAGCTGAGATACATTTTCAGGGGACAGATACTGAAACCATGGATGTTAGTTAGCTTTTCCTCTTCAAACACTATTCTACAACATTGCTTCTATGTTTTTACATGAAGAATTTTTGAATCAGCTACACACTGTGCCCTAATGGTTGCTGTTTGGCAGGAGGTCCTGGAACACAGAAAGGACATCATCCCTCTACTCATGTCTCAGCAGTCCTTGGTCACCTCTACATCAGAAGTCTTCAAGGAGCCTCTGACTTGGTGTGTGGTGTTGTGATCTGTCCACACAGTAGCAATTGCCTCCAGTGTCAACAAGTAACATTTATTTCCTTGGAAGCAATATAGTCTCTACCTTTTTTCCACATTGTTATTACTTACTATGTTAAATATAAACTCACTTAAATCAATTATCTAATACATAGTAGGTTTTCTTTCTTCTATATGTTCTTCACATGATTTTAACCATACATCTATCTGCTCTTGCATATGTGGGGTGGGGGAAGTACTTTGATTTGGTGGAAGAGTCCTTGGCAGCCGCTGGCTTAGATTCTAGACAGCAAGAGCCAGAGGGTCCTTAGCAGCTGACTTGAGTCTGCCCTTCTGATTTACTGATGAGGAAACTAAGGTTCAGCAATGTAAAGGGTCATCCAGGATCACAGAGGTGGTAAGTGGCAGTGGCAAGCTAAAGGGTCATCCAGGATCACAGAGGTGGTAAGTGGCAGTGGGAGCTAGGAGCCCAGCTATCTAAATCTAGGTCTGGTGTTAATTCCCTTGCAACACATGTGTTTGAAGACATGTAAAAGCTAGCTGGCTTGACCCAGGGATCTGGAATCAGTGAAAATCCTGGATTGGCATCCAGAAATTTTGGCTTCTGGAACAATACTTTTCATTTTACCTTGTAGCCTCCTTTATTGATTAAATTGTATAGCAGTTCACATTAAATATTAATGAGGATGGCCTTCTTAATGAAGTCCCAGAAAAATGTAAAAGAGAAATTGTATAAAATTCTGAGTGAAGGCTTGAAAAGTCAGAGTTTTATGAGAAACTGTTTTTAAAAGATCAGTTGTTCCTATACCCAATAATAAACAAGAAAATAAAATAGTCACTCATTAAAATGTAATACTAGAGAAAGTCCTTTGTTCTTTGGAGGGTAATAAGAAATTTCTCTTACCTCTTGTGTTACCAGATGAAGAAGGAGACAGGCTTGAGGCAGCAAGAACTGTTGAAAGAAAAAACAGAGATGCTTGGCATTTTCTTCTCTTTCCTATTTAATCACAAAATACTAGAACTACACTGTATGCAATGTCTTTCTTGGGGATGTTGACAGTCAAGCTTGGGTAGGCACAGCTTAAATGAAAATTCACTCACATCAGGAGTGCACAGCTAGCCATATGTTCTGCCACGAATACATACCTTTAAGGATTTGAGGAAGGACGGGACACAGGCACCCTGGCTCCACTTTTATAGAGACCAATCTGCAAACACAGCAGCCACCTCAGCTGTCCTAGCTGGGACCTACTTGGCAAAACCATTTTTGGCAATCTCTTTGCACAATATTCACTGACTCTGGCTGTGAATGGATATAATTAGAAATATTTCTTGTCACCTATAAATAATTTGACAGAGGATGATCTAGGGTTCTTTATAGGCATTTGATAGGGGATGGGGATTCAGGGCTTCGGACGCTGCTGCTCTGGCTTGGATGTTCTATCATTCATTACAGAACTCAAAGCCAGGTGCCTACCTACTCTCGTGCCTATAAAGCTGTTTTGACAGGATGAGCCTGACGTGAGAAGAGTCGGGCTAATTGATCTGTTGGTGTTTAGAGCCATGAAGGAGTCTGGACTGAGCTTTAGATCTGACACCGTGGCTGGAAGCACTGAGTGACGGATATTAAAAAAAAATTCCTAGGCAAGGCCCAGGTTTTAGAAAGACGGGTGATAGATTCTTTTGAAGTCTGAAAGTCTAAACATGAAGGAGAAAGTGAAGTCTTAGGTTAGGCAGTGGTTGATGGGACAGCCAGTGAGCGAAGCAAGGTGGGGTTAGAATGGATAAAACTTCTGCTCCTTTTCTGGAGGATTTGCATGGATGTCTCCCACTCGTGCAACAGGCTGCTGTGTGATACCTCATGCATATTTCTACCCATCACGGAAGGAGCTACAAACACGAGTTCCTAGGGCATGGGCAAATGCTCCAGGCTAGCTGTAGCTCCAGTGAGGTGGGTACGACATACTTTTACTTAAGGTGGGAGGAAAGGCATGCTGTTCAGCAAACTCTCCCTGTGGACAGAGAAGGTGCATGGCCCCCACAAGTGCCCTTGAAAAGCAGAAATTGGATTTGGCTAACTTGATACAGTCACAGCTGTTGCCGAATATGACAGGAAATCTACTCACTCTGGCTGTCCCTGTGATCTGGTGAGGTATTTTCAACTGCTGTCTCTGGACTTAAATTGCTAATTCAGGAGTTGGTCATTTTATAATCCTATTATGCAGAACTTGTCTTTCACATGCCAGCAGGCTAAATCTTTTTATACATTTAAATTACTTTTGCTTGTAATGCTATAAAATAGGTGATCAGGCTATTCTTTTTTGTTGTTGTTTTTTAACCTTCATGGCAGCCCACACAAATGAGTGGTTTACCCTAAGTTTTAGGCTCTATGCCACCAAGAAAATTGTTCAGACCTTCTAAGATTTTCACAAATCATTTTTTCCACCTCTTTTGGAAGTTTTTATCACTGTTATAGATATAATAACTATTTATTAAATCTATTTGGAGATGGAAGATGAAAGAAGAAAATTTGAGTGAGATCAAGGCAGAAAGTACATTAGTAGCTAAAGAGACTGACTTCGTGTGCCTAAGCATCAGACCTCTAATCAGTTACGGTCTTGAGAACTCTGAAACACGCCAATGGCACAATAATGGCAACCAACCAGGACCACCATAGTAGACACCAGAGAACACCATGGAGCGTGGCCAGGGTGAAATGCTGAGGACAGTGGAGACTACTCCTTTGGGCTTGCTTGTCTAAGGGGTGTCTAAGCAGAGAGCAAGTTCCCTTGTACTTTTGTGCTTCTTCATGACTAATACATCTAGGAAGGACCGCCTTAATCCAAAGTAGAGTATATTTTGGAAGCACTGTTCAACAGCCCGATAAACACTTTCTGCTGGCAACTTTTCTCCCATTATCCTCACAAACAAGGAAATACAAGTTTCTGAGACTTTGTACTTCATCTTTTGCAAACAAATCTTGGAGAAAGTTAACACTGTTTTAACCTTACATGGTCATAAAAGTTAGTTACATATTGTATATTATTGTGTTAAATTATATCATTATGTGTGAATTGGAATACAGTCCCATTCCTGCTTGTACTTCTGTAGCAAATGCTCGGGACAGTGTCATTAGGGGGCGCTGAGGCACACAGTCTTCCATTAGGGATTCAAGTTACAGTTGCACTGGGACTCCTGACTCTCCAAAGGAGTTAAAGCGGCTCTAAAGGACTTTAGGTGCTTAGGAAATGTCCAGTAAACAGGTTATTTTCTGTTTTTGTTTTAAGTTTTGTTACAGAGTTGAAACCTGGACCGGAGATATTCATAGCCTAGTTTCTGTAGTCTCCAGCCATGACAGCACATCAATAAAATATCTTAAAATCCAGAATGTCAGTCATTAATTTCAATCATCTTACTTCTTCCAACACATGGTATCTTGCCTCAGCTTTCAGTTTGCTGCCCCCTTCTCCGTTCTGCCATGTTAGGTGGGCTCTGTGATCATATTATGTTTTTTTAATCTGAGTTGCAAGCTTATACGCTCTCATAATTCTTCTTCACACACGTTTCATTTTGATGAACCTTCCCTGATGGGTCCCTCTCTTCCCCCTCCCCTGTCTCTCAACTTGAAATATTGCTACAATGTCCTCTTGTACATCCCAGAAGTTGACATTTCCAAAACCAGGAAACAATAAATAAACTAAAACCACGACAATAGAAGTATGGAAAATGCATGAGTCTGAAAGACAGAAATCCATCAGGACTTGCGTTCTTGTGTTGCTGGATAGAAACGGGAAAATTCTATCTTGGTGGCAGAGCATCATCTGGCTCCAAACCGTGCAGTAGCTCCACTCACTCAGCCCTTCCCTTCCTCGCATCTCTCCACCTTTCTTCTTCCACCGTGTGAAGCAGGAGAAGCACCTGCTATGTGTTATAATTAACTCTGAGGCTCAGAGCGGAGGAAAACAGAAGTCTCAGAAGGGGAAGAATGGAATGCTTCAACTTTCTGTGATGACTCTGGTCTGTTTTATTCTTTAGGGAGTGTGGTATCTAAAAGACTTAATCTTATTTCCTTCCTCATTGTCTAATATTTCAGACTCGAGAAATCATATGTTGTCCCTGCTATTCAAGTAAACGTTGACAATTAGTGTTTGAGATCCTAATTTCCCTTGTATTGATGGACTGTAATGACAATAAGTCAGCAGATGATTTACAGCTGACGGCCCTTTAAATCCTCACCTGGATTTTGCTAGTGGGACACCAAGGTTCTCTTTGTTGTTTTGCTCCAGGAGGAGGCCTTGGAGGTTAAAAGCCACAGCAATGTTTAGGATTTATTTTTCTCATTGAAGTTTGGGTAGGGCACTAGGATACCTTTAATACAAAAAACAAAATGAAAACAAACAACAACAACAAAACTCAACATGTTGCCACTGCTACAACTGTTGGCCACTGGCTTCCACCACAGAATTGGAAGAAGACTGCACTCTGTCCCCAGTGGCAGGATACCCATGAGAAATATCTGTGAAAAGACAGGATGCATTGAGAGGAGAAATGGAGCCAGAATTATTTTAGTTTTTATGTACCAGGTTTTTTGGTGGGTATGTTGAGATTCTAAAATTTTTACTAGATAAATGGTAGCCAATTGGTTAACAATGTTAAAATGAAGACAATATGAAAGAAAAAAGCAATTTTCTTAAATATATGTTGTAATTAGGGAAAATTCAGAAACAGAATGTGACTGAATGCAGCTACTTTTATTTAAACAAGTAAAACAGATGTCCATCTAAAATTTGGACTTGCCTGGAGTAACAGGACAGAGACAATGGATGTAACAATGGAAGAGGAGAGGAGAATTAGGGCAGAACAGGAGAGAAAAGACAGGTTATAACTAAATGGGAAAGAAGATGTGGTGATTTAGGGAAGAAGAGAGAGAGGGCCTGAGTGTTCCAGAGAAGATGGAGTGATAAGTGGGGGTGAGAGATGAAACAATGCAGAAGGTGAGCAGAAGAGGCCATATGGGATGACTGGACCACAGAGAAAAACACAGGACAGCAACTCAATAGGTGAGAGAAAACCAAAGTGAACAGGAAGGTGAGATGGGGTAGGAGAGTTGAAGCAAAGTGTTAGACAACAGCCTAGACGAGGAAGAGAGAGAAGACAGCAAGCAGGCACTGCACCCGGGCAGGAAGCTGGGATGTGCCAGCGAGTGCAAGGGATAAAACAGAACAAGATAGCTGGAGAGGAAAGATGAGATGGCCTAGAAAAACCAGACAATACAGATTATATTAGATACAATACATCAAAGCAAGAGATGAGATAGGGTCCAATGGTGGACTGGAGGGACAAGAAAGGACCTGTGGTTTAGGAAGGAAAAGATAAACAGGATGGAAGACACAATCAGATCAGGATGGAGTTACTGAATCAGATGAGGCTGGAAGCAATAGCTGACCAGGAAAAACCATCCAAGCATCAGGTAGTTGCTCTAAATGCCATGGATAGAATAAGAAAGATCCCAAAACTTTACACCTAAGGATTACATCTTAATGTGGTAGAAATAGTTCATCTATAGTTACAGTGAACAATAGACCAAGAAACACATGACCAGGAGATAGGAACTCTCCTTTAATTTTTTTATTTTAATTGTGTGGGTGCTTTGCCTGCATATGTATCTGTGTACCTTGTGTGAAGAAACTATATGATGATATCAGATCATGAAAATGGAGTTAAAGATGGTTGTAGGCTGCAATGTGGGTGCTTGAACTTGAAATCAGGTCCTTTGGAAGAGCAGTAATCAAGCCATTATCTCTTTAGCCTGAGTTCTGAACTATTCTTCAGAATATATTAAGATTTTCTTAAAGAAATGTAATTCAAGCTGAGACTTTGAAGGTGATTAAGTCTTAATTTCTGTCTTAGTTACTGATGGTCAAGGTAATTTATTAAATAAAGTATTTAATTTGGCTAATGGTTTTTGAGGGTTAGAGTCCATGATGGTAGAGTGAATGAACAGTTGAGAGCTCACATCTTGATCCACAACTATGAGGCAGAGAAAACTAACTGGGAATCGCATTGACTTTTGAAACCTCAAAGCCCATCCCTAGGGACACACCTCCTCCAATAAGGCCACACCTCCTAATCCTTCCCAAATAGTTCTACCAGCTGGTGACTAAGCATTCAAATATATGAGCCCATTCCATCCATTCTTATTCAAGCAATCACAGCTTGTCAAAACATGGAGGGAAGAGGTGGTAAAGCATTCTTGAAGCCAAAGAAATCCATGAACCTGGAAAGTTAGAGCAGCTGAGTCACAAAGTAGAAAGAAGAGTATCACCAGGAAAGTTTGTGAAGCAATCAAGGACCACCTTTGGGATTTTGTCCTTTTGGAAAGAGCAAAGAGATGGTTTTTAAACTAGAAAGTGACATCATCAGATCTCTGGCTGCAGTTGTAAATGTCTGAAACTTGGGCTGGAAGCACAGGTATGTGGCAGAGTAGAGAGCAAGGAGCAGTAGTTTGAGGGAGATGGCAGCAAAGATAGAAGTTCGTGGTCTTCTAAAGTGTTTAGGAAAGACCTGCAGCTTGAATAAGAAATGTTCCCCCACAGGCCCCGTGTATTTGAAGATGTCGCCTCCAGGGCATGACACTATTTGAGAGGTTACAGAACTTTTGGGTGTGCAGGCTTGCTGAGGAAGTAGAGCACTGGAGATGGGCTTTGCGAGTTTATGGTCTAGCTCCACTTCCAACACACTCTGTTTCCTGATGTGCTGACTAAATGTGATTGGCCAGTTTCCTACTCCAGCTGCCTGCTGTTGTGTGGTCCCCACTATTATGGACTCAACTCTCTGGAATCATAAGTCAAAATAGACTTTCTCCTTTAAGTTGATTCTGGCCATGGTATTTTGTCACAGTAATAGAAAATTGGCCAATACAGAACTTGAATTATTAGGTACAGGAAAAACTGAAAAAGAAAAATATAAAGGTGTCAAGGTTGACCTCAGATTTTGAGCATGAGCAACTGTTGTCATCTACTGGATAGGATGTGGTATTAGATAAAATTGTGTTTTGAAAAAAACAGAGGAAGGGCGTGAATTCATTTTGTCTATTTTAGGTTTGGAGTGACTATTAGCAGAGATTGAGCCTGGATCTCAGAGGAAGAAAGAATTAGCCTTGAGATATAAATTCAGAGTTCATACAGTATGGATAGTGCTAGAAGTCAAGAGAATATATGAAATTATATAGGGAGAAAATGAAAGTGAAAATGGAGGGGGCTTTGCAGCATCAATTCCATCTTGAGACATAGAATGTGATGCCCACTCCAACACAATGAAAGAATTTGGCTGTGTGTGGTGTTATAGTATATCACTATATATGGGGCTGATGCCACAAATTGCTTTAACTATAAAGACAGGAAGAAACTTTCTTGGAGCATACATTTATAATTGCTACTTTAAAGATACATTTCACTTTGTGAAACTAACAGCATTAAAGCTGATACTCCTGCTGAAAAGATAAGGCCAAAATCTACTGCTATAGATTTGAGAGCAACCTTCAGGGGAAGGAGAATATTATCCAAAACACATTTTATATATTTTTCCAATTTAGTCTTATTATATTCATTCTTCTGAATGGCAAGAGAGTGAATGTGGATCCTAGAAATAGGGCCTGGTTCAAATGGCTCAAATTCATCGCTTATAAAAGGATAAAAAAATTACCATTTCATTGGGTTATTGTATCATACTTTGATAAAGTATAAAGAAGAGTGCATGTCATATAGTAAGACTGTAGCAGCGTTCACTCCCTTATTTATGAGTCAGTCATCCCATATCAACCCATTAAATTATGTCATATTTATGATTATTTTTTTAAAAAAATGGAAGGGCCTGAAAGGTGATTTGAGTCCATCACACTGAGTTTCCAGGAGCATCTGGAGATTTGGCAAAGGAAGATAAACTGGCGAAGGAGAGCAAAGGGATGTCCCGAGATACAACGATAACCAGGGAAGAGTGGAATCTTAGAAATCAGAGGATCCGGGCAGTGATCATGCATGCCTTTAATCCCAGCACTCGGGAGGCAGAGACAGGTGGATCTCTGTGAGTTGGAGGCCAGCCTGGTCTATCTTGGTGAGAAACGTCGAGTTAGTTAAGGACAAAGTGTTTGGTTCAAAAATCATTCAGATCATAAAGACATCACTGAAAGAGAGCAGAGGGAGCAAAAGCTAGGAACGCAGGAGTCAAGGGGTAGGGGAAGATAAGAAGATAATGCACGGTATTGTTCATAGACACTTAGAAGGGAAAGCGAGAACTCTGAGTATGTGATTCCCGTGCTTCTGGTTTAGTGCAGAAGCTCTCTGTTAGCCTCCTACAGATTTCCTCCTACAGGTCCCCAAAAGAAAAGTCACTTCTCTCCTGCTGCTTTTAAAATTGTTGGCAATCTGATCATAATGTGTCTTAGAGTTTCCTTTGGGTTACCCTTTCTTGGTGCTGGGTCTTCATCTCTCCAAAGACTTGGGGAAATTTATCCAGCATTTCTTTAAATTAACTTTCTGTTCCCTTTTCTCATTCTTCTCTTTCTGGCACTCCTATGACTCACATATTTATATTCTTGATGGTGTTTCATAATCCCTTATGCTTTCTTTATTCCATTTCCCTTTTTTCTCTTATAAGTGGACACTTTCAAATGCTGGTCTTAGAGTTCACCAAGTTTTTTTTTTTTTGCATGACTGAGTTTGATATTGGGATTAGGTCTTTCAATTCTGTCCTTGTGTTTTGAGGTAAGTCCACCAGAGAACACACACAAACATTCATGAAACTGAAAAAAGAGTCTTTATCAGTGACTGGTGACTTCATGGGAAACTTGCCCAAATCATGCAAGCCCCCATCCTCACAGTTCTTTGTATTTTATACACAAAAACACATTCCGGTTGACACACTTTGGTTAGTAAGAATAGTTAAAGAGAATCAAAACTAGAGAAGTCAAAAAGCAAGGTTAATACTCTCCTGGATCCTGGGATTATGGACCAGTCTTTGATGGATTAGGTCTTTTTTTCCCCCATTTTTGCAGGTATTGGAGCCTGTATGCTGGGTTTCAAGGTCAGATTGGTGCCTCTAACATGGCATCAGTTGGGCTAAGATCTGGAGCTGGTTACATTTGTATGCTCAGCCTCTGGATTTTTCTTTTGTTCTTTTTCATTGTTCCTTTTTCTTTATTAAGATTTTTATTTTGTTTATAAATTTTTGTCCCAATTTTGTTTATTTAGCTGCCTCTGGATTTTAAAAATGTTCTATTTTATTGTTTCTTTAAGGTGATTATTTGAATTCTTTTTCAGGGTGTTCATTGATCTCCGTTTCTCTGGTTGCTTATTGGAGCTTTATGTATTCCTTTTCTAGTGTTGCCTATGCCTGGTCATTATCTGTGTAATATAAACATTAGTGTGTGCACACAAAAAAGAACAAACATAAGTTTAAATCTTTACACTTGGGCAAGACCTTACCCTGTTGTACCCCAGGGCTCATTAGGTTTGCCTCTGGGTTTGTGCTTGAATGGAGCTTGAGCTGGATTCCATGACTGCTTTGGGGTCTGTAATGTAATCTGCAGTTGACAGTTCTATTAACAAGGTCTTAAGGAGATGTGAGTGCTGTCTCTGGGCAGACTAACTGGACTCTGGGAACCCTGGTCAACAGGACTGATACTTCAGTGTTCACAGATAATAGACTTGTTGCTAACAGATATTTTTGGGGGGGGGTTCTTTTAATGGCTCTTCTTGACCACTGAGTAGGTAGTTTCCTAAGAATGCAGCAACAGCACTAGATACAGCATAGAAGGTCTACAACTGAATCAAGGTTGCTTTGGAGTTCATAGCAGAAGATGGGATCTACATGCCTGCTTCTACAGGCAAAGGTAGGTGTATCTTCTATGGATCACTGGATGCTTAGACTGTAGCTCAGAGGTGCTGGTGCTGAATTGCAGTGGTATTCCAGCATCTATGGCTAGAACTTATGTTATTGAGACTGCCCTGCCTGCATCCCTTAGCACATATTTCTGGTAGCAGGACCAAAGTCAAATGAAGCTGTAGCCCAGTACAGAGGGGACATAAGTGCTTCTGGCATTTATTCAGAAATGGTTCTGGGCTTATGGCAATGTTAGTGATTCTGCCGCTGAATGTGCCCCCCTTTTGAACTAGCCCTCTTAGGTTTAGATTCCATCAGGGTTTCACTTCCTACGGGCATCCCATAGCATCTCTAAAACATTAATTACTGTGTGAAGACAAGACTGGGTCACTTCTACATTCTAGCGTCCTGATCTATTTTTTCCCCTTTTACACAGACTTGGAGATTATTTGTTGAGGTCAAAGAGAAAAACAGAGTTTGAAGGAGACTGGAGATTTTAAATAAGGAGCAATTTAAAAAGGGATCTAACAAGCATACTATATATAACACTAGGACTGAGGGGATGATATTCGTGAGTTTAAAATGGTACCATTTTCTCTTAAATGTGGAGAAGGCAGCCACATGAGTTAGCACAATAGCTGTCTTTCTATTTGGGTATAATTGGCAGAGGGATAGAGAATGACAAAGGAGTTTAGGCACATGCCAACAAAGTGATCGTAAAGCTGAGTTATGAATTTTTGCTTACTTGGGAAGACAAATAAAGATAAAAAGGCATTTGGTGGATATGGGAGACATGGGAAAGTATAAATACCAGAGAGGCCAATGGAGGTGAAGAACAGCTAATGCTTTGGAACTGTCCAACAAACAAGCTATGGGGTCTGGGGCAAGATGCTTGATTGGTGACTTTGAAGACTGAGAAGTTTTGCTGGCATGTCTGGAGTGAGATGGTGGAAAGGGGAGACTAGAGGAGGAGGTAACAGAAGTAGGAGTCGGTGTGTTAGGTGACTTACCCGTCAGACACTAGAGTCTCCTGGGGATGTGCTGAGAGCTGAAGGAAAAGCCAGCGGATGACAGCAATGGCACTGTGGGACGGGTAAACAGCATGAGCCTCAAAGAAGGAAGAGCTACAGGGGAAGCTGCACTGGGAGGTTGTATTTATATGTTTATGTAACAATAGCAGTTTAAAAGCAGAGGCCATGAATTAAATCTTTAAAAATAATAAGGATGCATGTCTTAAGACAGTAGTCCTATAACCCAAAACATAGCACTAGTAATTGATAGAGTTATTATTTCTAGCTAAAGACAAAGGAGAAGACTGGAGAGAGGGAGAGGAGAGAAGGAGAGGGGAGGGGAGGGGAGGAAGGGAGAGAGAGACATGGAGAGAAACACAGAGAGAGAGAGAGAGAGAGATGGAAGAGGTGGGGGGAGAACACGTGCAGATTTCAACTTAAGCTTGTGGGTAGGTTAGTGTCAACAGTATGGAGACGTCCTGTGTTTTCCAACACTGTCAGGATTAGGTGAAGGTTCAGCTAACATTTGCCAGCACAGCCAGGTCCTTTGCTCCCTTCCTGCCTCTCTGGTTACATCTGCCCACTTACCCATCCATTTTTTGCCCCAGTAAGTCAAGGGCTAGATGGAATGGCATTGTGATTATGACATGAAGTATTAACCTTTGGCAGAGAATTGGGTAGCAAGGACTGTTAAAACTGCTTTGTAAATTATTTTAAGCCCTAGCTTAATATTTAGCATTATAATTATCCATTGGCTCCAAATAGAGGTTCATATTAACCTAGAGAGCATCTTCTAGGAGCCGAGGTCTAGAGCTGCTACACAATTTAACCGGCTGGGTAATAAGGTTAAAAATGTTTAATTGTACATTGTTCCTTTTTAACTGGTTATACATTGTTCTCAAAAGACCTTAGGTATATTTCTAATGAAGACATGTGCTATTTTGTTTATTCACTATCTGCTAAAATTGGTCTAAATAGAAGGCCTGTGCTTATCTCAGCACAGGTAGAGTTGTGGTGCTTACAGTAGCGACAATAGCAACTGTCATTGTGCTATGGAAAGCATTTCTTTTTTTCTGCAATATTTAGGCATTTGAGGCTTTTGACCAAAATTTCAATTATTTATTGTGTTTTTGTTTGTTGCAATATGGTATATGTCAGAGGTGCTTTGGGCCTCAGCAGCAAGGATTTCTAAGTCACTATGTGCACTTCACATAATGAGCTGTTAATGGTCAGTGAAGTGCTGCTATGTGCTGACCAGATTTTCCACATCTGTACAGCATATTATATGTATTTTGTGGTACTGGAGTTCTAGAAAGTTTAGAGTGTCCAACATGCATTTAAGGTGTATTTTAAGACAAATTTATGGCAATTAAAATATTTAGAGTCAAAGGTTGATACCTTCAAATTGTACAACTCTTTTCAACTATGTTATCATTAAAATGCTTTGTACAATGCCAAACCATAGCTGGAGAAACTAATGTCTGATATGTTTCAAATTAAAGAAGTGTGTGTGTGTGTGTGTGTGTGTGTGTGTGTGTATTAGTGGGAGCAGAAAAGTGACATGCAGCATATATGTAACTGTTAAAAATACGACATATATATGCTAATTGACTCAGTGCTGTCAAAGACCGGAGAAGGTCTAATATACCTAAGTTTCCAAAGGATGGAAGAAAATGAGAACCATTCATTCTTAATTCCTCCTTGCTATTCTTAAGTGTCACGCTGGGAGCAGGTGCAATAAACGAGTGTCTGCACACCTGTAGATAACAAAGGCTTCACATCCCTACATAAAGATGACCATGCAGTGGAGAATCTGTTACTTCCAGGAATCCTATCCCCAGTTTACTTAACCCCATGCCATTATTGTGAAGGATTTTCATTTTAAATATTTTTGACAATAATTAAAAACATTTAAAAAAATTTTGCTCTGATTGTATGTGTGTAATTACCATTTTAATCTGTTTTTACTCCATCTTTTGAAGCCAGCAGATGGGCCAAACGGGCTCCTGTGCGTGCCCTGGCATACCTCTAGGCTCCTCCCTCTTCCCACAGGCACGTGCAGTACATACAGGGCTTTTCCTGGCTGCCCTCTGTCAAGTTTAACCTCGGTGACTGAGCACTTGCACATAAATGTAAGCAAGTGTTTCTCTCTCTTTTTGTCTTCTTCATGTACAGAAAAGACCAAAGACCAACTGACATTCAGACAGAGAACAAAGAGACTCACGAGCTCTTGGCAGATAAATTTTTTATCTCCCAAAATCATCAGTACAAAATAGAGTGACAAAGATCTTCACATTTTGCTCATCTCTTTGGTCACTTTCCTGCATTTGGATGCATTACTCTTCACTTATGACTTTGGTGTGAACCTCTCGGCTCTTCACCCGCAGCTTGTTGACCTGGGACTCTGCAATGTCCGCCCGCTCCTCAGCCTCCTCCAGCTCATGCTGGATCTTGCGGAACTTGGCCAGGTTGACGTTGGATTGTTCCTCCTGTGAATGGGAGCGCATTTATGAGGGAAGGAAAAGGTTTGCATTTCTAGTCTCTTGTGTCAGTGTGTCTTGGGTTTATTTTTGCTTAAAACCAATTTTCAAAAAAGGCTAAAGAAGTGTGTATTTTTTTTTCTTCTGTCGACTCCCCTTATGCTTCTCAAATTCACTGATAAACACAGGTAACGCTGTCTCTGAACTTCTAGAAAAGCTGAAGCTACCATAACTATGCCAGGCTCCCAGGCTTTGTTGTCATTGGTGTTAAGGCTTCTGAGGATGGAGCAGAGCCAAACAAGCAATCTCTATGACACCAAACTGAATATAAATTACTGCCACTTGGGTTTTAAATTATCCTCCACTTAATAAAGTTCAGAAATTAAACATGTTTATTATTCTCTTAAATAGTCTGAGTGGTCTCTGATTATGCTTGTAGATACAGCAATGAATTTGGAAAGGCCAGTTTTAATTTAGTCTCCAGTACCCAATTCTCTTTTTAAACATCTCATTAAGAACCCTCGCAAAATGTGACATTCAAATTTAGAACATTTATGGAGCCTAGAATCACTTTAAATAGGGAGTTCGGAAAAGCCCCAGCATCTCCCTCTCCCAGAAGAAGAAAGTAGGAGCTGGAGTGAGGGAAAAGCTAAGTGGTTTGCTAAGAGGGGAGAGTGTGTGCTAGGCGCACACGTGGGCATATCTGTTCCTTTATCTTCCTTTGCTGTCCCCCTCCCCCGCCTTTCTCTTCCTCTTAGAGCTAAGAGGTCAGGAGGTAAGCAAAAGCCACCAGTGGACAGAGGACCTCATGTGCAATGTGTGGGTTCTTAGAGCCACACAGAAGCAAGGGGCCTTGATTCCTTCCGATGAGTCAGAGAAGAGTAAATGCCATGACCAGAGCTGCCGTCACCTACTGGCTGAAACAACACTGAGACCTGCGGCCTCCGTTACTATGAGACGTTTGCCGCTCACTGCATCTCTTCCCTGCATGTACAGCAACATCTCGCATTTAATGTAACTGATGTAGAATTCCTGTTTCGTTCTCACCCGGATCATCTGGTCCCCTTAGTTTCCTATTTCAGTAATGCTCCCACCACCCACCTGGTCGCTCACATGACAATTTGATCCAACTGAACCAGTTATTCCTGCTTTGCTTCCTTACAGGTCCAGGAGAAGCCTACTGGCAAACCCTACTCTGTCTCCAGAACCAGTTCTGAATCTTCATCTCTTCTCTTTGTTTTATTCTTGCCATAAGGCGAGCCACAGACCCACCTGAAAACTTTCCCACCATGTCTTCCTATACTGACTTGGGTTTCCCACCCATCTTTTCTCTACATTGTAGCAAGGACACTCTTTTAAAAACACAAAGCAGGCCACATTAAGCCTGGATGGGAACACGCCACTGCCGCCTTGTTTCCATGGCCTGATTGTATTTATTTTAAGATGCGGGATTCTTACGAAGGCACGGAAGACATTGTGACCTGCCTTCTGCCTGGTTCTGCAGACCCAGGTACCCCGTTCTCTTCCTCAATATCTCTGTTTCTTGGACCAGACTCTTTCTTTACATTGTTCCTCCTCTTCTCTAGAATACTATGGGGACTACACTTTGGTTGGTTGAGTTTGATGTTTACAACAGGACTCAGGGCCTCGGAGGTGCCAAGTCCATGGGTTTACCACTGAGCCACACTCGCTCCTCATTTTCCCTAGGACGTTTTTTTCTCTGGCTTGTAAAGTGGCATCACCTACTTAGACCCTTGCTAGGTCATTTCCCTTTGATCCTTCCTTGTTTCTCTCATCTTTCCATTTCATTCCTTTGACTACTTTGGCCTCCTGGTGTCTGAGAGTGGGAGGCCACCCTCTTGTGTCAGGGGTTTGGAACTCACCGCTTCCTCGGCTTGTCTCTTGTAGGCTTTCACCTTTGATTGCAGCTTGTCCACAAGGTCCTGGAGCCTGAGAACGTTCTTGCGGTCTTCCTCAGTCTGAAACGTTTTCAAGTGTTAAGTTTCTTGAGAGCATCACCTCACTTTTTGCCATACCTACGCTGGCACCTGTATGACAGAATGTCGCTATGATGGGAGTAGGCGTCAGGTGAGGGGT